>JANAVB010019200.1:9504367-9575677 GCA_029216955.1 Iris pallida
ATAATCCTTTTTTCCCTGCGACCTAGCTATTTAAAATGGATCCTAGTCATCTAGGATATCATTTTCCAACAAATTACATACACATTTAGAACCGCATGTAGGGATGTACTAGTACCTAATTTAATTACTATTTACTTCAGTTGTCGATTCTTACTACTTGCAACCAGTGATATATTACTTAGTCTTCTCCTCCTTCATCTTTCCAATTTACTAATCTCCTTTCTTTGTTTTATTTTTTCGTAATAAGTAGCAAGGAAAAAGATTGATGTTAGTTAGTATGCTAATTCGTATAGGTGTGTGTTCGACTTCTTATGCAAGCTTTAAGGGTGATTAAGTTTAGATGGTGAATCGTGATACATGTTTATGTTTTCTATCATGTCATAATTTTTATGAGAAGTCAAGAAAGGCCTTAAGGATTTACATATCTTTCTGAAATGAGTCATCTTTTTATTTTATTTTTTTTTGGTTTTTTTTTTTTTTGGGGGGGGGGGTGTTCGAATTCAAATGGATTATACAAACACACATTGGTTGTGATTTCACATCACAGTGGTTTCATGCAACCAAAATCACCTAATCATTGTGATTCCATAAAAAAATCACGTGGTTGTGACGTTGTGTATGTAATACTAAATATTTACGTCTCAATCCATAACCTCAGTTCATGTGATATTTTAAATTGCAATAAACTTTTTATAATGAAGTCCAATCCTTCTTCCTCCTCTCATGCGTTGGTCCCATCCAATTTCTCGTTGCAGTTTGTCGTTCCATCGCCAATTGACCACCTAAAGCACACCTTCATTCTTTCCAAGCCCCCCCCCCCCCCCCTTTCTCCCACAACATTTTTGCGACAACTATTTGGCTCTAAGTGCAAAACATAATTATAAATAAATTAACAATATATATTGAAACGAAATTAAAGTTGAAGTTGCACTTCAGTTAGACAAATGACAATCCAACTAGTAAACTATGATAATAAGACCAACTAATAACCACTAATAAACTATTTTATGGTGTATATGATTTTTAAACGCAGTGAACAATGAACATCCTATGCTGGAGCACACACGGATCAAGTTAGAAGCACGTAAACATGGACTTCATAACCAATTGTATTGGGTCATTTAACAAACTTGGTGCATTCCATTTCAACAAGAAAATGTCAGACCATTAATCTCAACTCTTCATTGCTTCTTTGCTCGCGCATGAAGTGTATGAATCCATATGGAAGGGTGGAATCACGAACTTAGATCCTCCAGCATTATCACCGCGGTTCAACACAATCATCGTCGGTTCAACACAACGATCCCCCATCACAGGCCAATCCTGCACTCCTGTGTCGCTGCTCATTATCCTCTTGATTATGCCCCTTTTTTCAAAACCCACTCAGTCTTCATCCTTTCAAACCTGCCCCTGGTTTCTGCCCATGTTCAGACCCCCTCATTGAAGGCGTGAGCAGCTTTGAATGCCATGGTGAGATGGGTTTCAGAACTGGTTGTGCTCACATGCCCACTATTTTCAGTTCTCGCATCACGGTTGTCATTGCTCTGCAAGAATCGATGTGTCTTTGCAAAGTGCAGGAACCTTTTTTTCCTTCTGATTCACTAGAGAGGAAGAAGGTAGAGGAAATGCTATGAGTGACAAATCGTTGTGATATAAGAATCATACCACTAAAAGATGTGATTTGGATTGCATGAAATAAATGTAAAAATGGAAAGTGAATTTTCGTAATCACAATATTAGGGTTTTGTAATTCCGATCGCGTGACAGTTGATTCCGAATCACATTTAAGACCGCAATTGACTACAGTGGATTTCCAAATCAGATATTGTGACTGAACTCCCAATTGGCTAACCCCCATTTGGGAACCAAGAAGCCTCAGGTTTGAGTGCTGCCAAGATGAGTTTAATCTAATAGCACTATTATCCTCTCACTTAGTTAATATTGGTTTGGATTTTATACAGGAGAAGGTCTAATAATTTTTGGCTAAATTACAACTTGATACCTCAACTATCACTGTTTTTCAACTGATACCTTAAACTTTTATAGGTACTAACTTGATACCCTGAAATTTTTTGGACCAAATTGCCCCTTCTCCTCCCCCAACCCCCCTTTCTCTCTCTCCCTGTAGGTGGCAGCGGACGGCTGGCTTGAACAGGGTGGCGCGGGACGCTCGGAGGCGCGGCGAGCCGGTGCGTGCAGAGTGCGGGGGCAAGCATGGGGGCGCGCTGGGGTGCACGCGAGAGGGAGCGCGGGCTCGGGGCGGCAAGGGATGCCGCCGGAGGGGGAGGGGGGGTGGCCGCTGGGGGAGGGGAGGGGGTAGGGAAGTAGCAGCCATGGGGGGGGTAGTTTAGGAATATAAAAAAATTTGGGTATCAAGTTTAGAATATAAGTTGATATAGGGTATTAAGTTTATACTATAAAAGTTGAGAGTATCAAGTTAAAAAAACAGTGATAGTTAGGATCAAGTTGTAATTTAGCCTTTTTTTTTTGTCCATATGAAGTATTTCCTTTGAAGTCGAGAAAGATCTTAAGATTTACAATATCTTTCTGATAAGATGAGCTCTTAGGAAACCAAGAAAGCCTCATGTTAAGTTTGCTAAAATGAGTCAATCTAGGGACATGTTTGGTAAACAGTAAGCGGGCTAAGGGGGAAGGATTTATTTTTGCACTTTCAGGATGGAAGTGTAGAAAATCCATGCAGTTTCTTGTCTCCAAATACCAAAGGTCCAAACATGTGTTGGTTAGCTATGAAAATGGGGAAGTGAGACAGGGTAAGGTAATAGCAGATTAATTGATTTGTTTTACAAATTATCATAATTAATTACTAGTAATTAATATTAGCAAAACTATTTTATTAATTAGTTACTATTAAGTACTAATTTATTATCGTAAATGCTATGAAGTATCTTATTTACTAATAATAAATAATTATCAGTGCTAGTTAATTATCTAATTAGATTGGAAATTAACTATTCATATTATATATTTATATATGTTAAATGATTACTGTAACAACTTAATAGTATTTAGTTATTATATGATAAAGAAATTTTTCTTAAATAAATTAGTTATTAATTATTAAAAATTTAAATTATTAACTAATTATCTTACTAACGAATAATAATTAAGTATTACTAATTAGTTAATACTAATTAAGTATGTTAGTTGCTAAGCTGTTAACATAACGCTACTTATCATTATGCACATTATAATTAGTTAACTAAATATTACTATTATAGAAGGGAAAATGAAAACAAAAACAAGATCCATCCTTCATCCTCTTGGAGGGAGGAATCCACATCCTCTGGAGATGTGGGAATATGCTGAAAGTTATGAGATGCAGGAATGTTGAAAATGATGGGGGACAATTGGGGACATGATTTGGTGTTGTCATCACTACCCCCAAATCCACCTCTCACTTCCCTCCAACCACAATGGAAGTCATGAATCCCCCTCAACTTTTATGCTATGTTACCTGGACTCGGGTATGGTGTCGGGTACGGGTACATATCCAAGAGTCGGGCCCTTCAAACTCATAATTGAGAAAAGTGACCAATCAGCTTTTAACCTTTAACAAGTGAGGGTTTGACATCTGAGATGGCCAGCAGAGTGGAAGTTGTCCAATGCTTGCTGATATACTCTTTGACGCCAAATTGTGATACCCGTTAGGGTGAAGGGAAGGTGGTGGGTGGAATGTGGAAAAGAAATAAGAAGAAAAGGTATTTGAGAAAGTTATTCCTTTAAATGTTTGGAACTGTTGCTTTAAGAGAAGGGAACTATAATAATGAACCCAAATATTTCTGAGCTGAAATATACAACTCCATCAACGAAAAATGTTGCAGCAATAGACTGGATATTATATCTGGTTATAAGAAATTCTTGGAATATTTTTTCCTCATTGATGGGACTGGGTCTTCAGTTCTCGTGGAATCGGAATTCCAATAAAATCAAGATTCTTCATTCAGATTAACGTGGAAGAATCTCTTAGTACTAAGGTTAGTATATTACTAAGTACAAACGGTCATAAGCTCTGGCCAAATAGATCAAGAAACTAAAAGGCGGTAGGTATTAGATATGGAAAGAGATCAATTTTGTGACGTTTATTTGTTCCTTCATCCACTTTCTTTGTTCTTATTTTTCCTGCATGCTTTCCTACATTTTACTATTCCTATTTTCTTCATGTTTGCCTACATTAGTCCTAGGCTTAGCCTAACCTGACAGCCAGAAGGTGGACTGACTTGTATGAGCAAGATATTCATCATGTTTTTTTGTCTTACTGGACTCTGATCAATTACACCCTAGGATTTTCTGTATGATTGAAATCTCCAAGATTTCTTCCTAGGCTACATAACTAATTCCTGGGATTGGGTACATAAATCCTTTTCATGCGTTCTGCTATGTTAGGGCGTCCCTTGGTTGCATGAACTTAAAATGCATTACCAGAAAGGTTTCCTATCCGCCAACGGCTTTTTTGTTTTGCGAGACATCTTTTGCTCATAACTGCATAGAACTTTGTCATTCGATTCAGGTCAACAACCAATCATAGAACTTGTCATTTCTTTTGTGCTTTATTGACAACCCTATTCTGATGGGAGTCTTGGATAATTATGGAGGTGATTGATTGCTAAAATATAGCTTAGTATGCGAAGAACAATGATTATATCCAGCTCAGTTGTGTAGTAACCATGAAGATATTGAGGTGATAACCATACAACACATTTGGGGACGTTAGGGCATCTTGGTGAAAACAAATGACAGAAGATCCTTCTAGAAGGAACGACTTTGGAAGGTTATTCCATGCAGAATGTGCTGGCTTAACTACAAGTTACCATGACAATCACATGGGATAACCTTGTGACAAACTTGAATCTGTAGTAACATAAAATGCAGGTAAGTTATCCATATTATATGCATAATCGAGCTGCTTAGAGAGTCGAACAACCCTTGCGAACTAGTGAAAATGAGTGTAAAAGATAGCATGTCAACCTGTGACCTAGTAAATGAGATTAGAAAGAGGTATCTATTTCTATAAATGATAAACAAATGAAAATGAATTTATCCATTTAAAGAATCAGATATGAATGAATTTATCCATACTCGTATAAGTATAACCTACTTTAAGCTCCTTCATCTGTGAAATTCCTATCCATGTTGCTGCTAGGGTCATTGATTTTAATGGATACTCAGTTAGCAGATGATCTGATCTCATACAGAGATAAAGTTAGGTGGCTTTTTTTTTCCCTGTTATCTGATAGTCCATGTTTGATATCTTGTAACAATTTGGAATGCAAAAGTTGTAACTAATAAACCATCATTTTTCATTGCAGGCATTTCAATGCCTTTATGATAGACTTGGTGGCTGATCGGTCAAAATGAATGATGGAGGCTCCATGATTCTTACTTCCAGATTTCTTAAGGAAAAACTGAACATGGCTTTCCTCATTGCATGGCAAAATGCAAGTGTATACTTGAAATCTTGATTTTGTTAATTTTGCTGCTGTTTATTAGCACTTCCATTAATGCCCAATAGATCTACATTCCAGAATCTGATGATTGGAAGTTCCATTTTAAGTTTCATATCTCGTTCTTTGCTGCTTAATTTTGGATTGGGAGTCTGTTATATTTTGCTGGGGCATGTTGAATACCGTAATATTGATGAATTCGTGTAGGGTGCAAATTCCAGTGTTTTGTGCATAAGAAGCAATCAGTCTTTTATCGAAATATCACGAATATGAGTTGTGAGAGATTTGATAGCTCATCATGAACAGTAGATTTTTAAAGCTCATCATGGACTCCATCGGAAGATGCATAACGCATCTTATGTGTATTCTCCTTCCAATAACTCTGCAACATTAAAATGTTGAGTTCTAGTATAGAACAGTTGATGCAATGAACGTGCTCCATAAAAATTGTTTTCTTTTTTCGATAATATTTGATTTGAGATGATACTAGTTTTCCCAATTCTCATACCATCTAAAAACTTTCTTTCTTCCAAATCCAAAATTTAAATTGGGTACCCACTAAATCCAATTGTTTGGTAAATTAGAATTTTGTCATTGGATTGGGTTAAAATCCAAATCCGTTGTTTAGATAGGAGAGTGAATTTTGCCATTGAATTATAATAAACTATTAATTAATTAAAATTTACATGAATATATATTAATTAAGATTATAAAATATAATAATAAAATTATTTGTTTAATTATATAATTATGATTTAATTGATTATAAATTATTAAAATTACAATAAAATATTATTTATTTTTATTATTTATTATAATTATATTATTTTTATGATTAATAATTTTATATTATTGTTATAGCTATGATTATACAATTAATAAAATTTTAACTAAGATTATGATGATGATTAATATTATTAATTAGGATTATAATATATATTAATATATTAAAGGATAATAATTATTAATTATGATTATAATTACGTTCAATATATTATTAATTAAGATTATAATAAAATTTATTAATAAATTATTAAGATTTTAATTATGATTAAAAAATTATTAGCTAAGATTATATTTAAATATTAGTAATAATTATTAATTAAGATCAGAGTTATGATTATAAAATTATTATGATTATGATTAATAAACATATAAATTATTAATCAGATTATAATAATATTAATTATAAAATTGTAAGTTAATAAATATTAATTAAGATTATAATAAATTATTACTAATAATTATAAATTAATAAATAATTATGTAAGTGATGAACTTATTTATTAATTAAGAATAAAAAAACCCATATTTAAAATCATACTAACTATTAGTTAATTTTTAATAAATTTATTATTTATTAATTATTGATTAGTATTAACTAAATATTTAATAATAATAAAAATAAATCCAACTTTCTTCTCCAAATCCAATTTTCTTTCTTTCAAAACCAAATTTTGGATTTGGTACCCTCCAAATCCATGAATTCAGACACCAAATTCGGTTTACCAAACAGCCGAAGTTTCCAACAACATTGATTGTCCTTGTTTTTTGCTGATTTAATTATGATTCCTCCACCGAATCGTTCTATTCCACTCTATTTGCTATCTAACTTTGACATTTTTCTCTTAAATTGAATAGTGTAGGTCCATTGTCTTATAATTTCTTATGTAACGTTTGATCTATCAATGACAATTGCCTCAGCCAAGGGTGGAATCATAAATCTGAACTGGAGTGGACTGGAGTAGATTAGGGTGGACGAGGTATATAGTGACTCACAAAAAAATAGCAAAAAAAAAAAATTATACATGAAAAAAACCAATTTTTTTGGGTGGGCTTTAGCCCACCCAGACCTTGCCATAGGTTCACCATTGGCCTCAGCCAAGGTTTAGACAAAAAAGAAAAAGAAAAAAGAAAGGTTCTACCCTCTTCCACCAAACCAGAAAATTGCTTATATAGTATCGTTTTTTTTTTAAAATTGCATTGAGAGCATATAGTTTTATAAAATTGTGATCTTACCCCAAAACGTCTTTCAAAATGACGTATTTTGTGTTTTGCACAAAATATGCCATTCTTAAGGACATTTTTTAAATATATATTTATTAATAGAGTTAATTCCGTTTGACTAATTAAGAATGTGTACACTCTTTTGAAGGGCAAAATTAAACGGTTATTTTCTTTTATCTCATAGACCATCTAAAGGAATGTTATATATGTGAAACTTTTAGTGATAAAAGTTAGTGACAAAATTATGCTTTCTGTCGAATTAGGCTTTTTAGCGACGGATGTAGTGAAAATTGGACTTGTAGTGTCGAAATTTAGTGACGGAATTTTGTTTCAGTGATGAATTTATGTGTTTCAAAAAATATTATGCGCAAAATATGCTATTCGGAAGGACGTTTTTGTGCTAAATACACAAAATGATGTATTTTTTGCTTTCAAATTTTTTTAAACCATTGGATGTTTTGGGTCTCAAAATATAATTTGTGCAAACTTTGTGATCTGAAAGTAATTTCAATAAACTTTGATGCTAAATATGCAATTTTCTAGTTGCAAATATAAGCACAAATATACACATAGCGTGATTGGTAAATAAAATGTGATCTTATTTGACTCATACATTTCAAATGAAATACATCCTTGAAGCTTCTGGAACAAGCTGTAGAAGATATTTAGCCAACTATTAGTGTGTTTTTAATCTCACATTAGAAAAATACTTTGGAATTCGGAACCCCTTGCCGATTAATTTGGCCAACTTTTATGTATAAGACTATTAGGTTCTAGCTCTCTTGCTCGCCAATTCTTTTTCTAATTCATTTATCATTTCATTTATTATTGATTTTATTGGTAGCGAGATATTGGGGTAAACCAATATTTATTAAAGAATTTACAATAGGTGTCCTAACCAATATTAACCAGAACGAGAGAGGGATCATCATTGGACCCAAGGCTCACGGGCACCCGAAAAGTCCGTCCGGCCTGATGGGTCAAAGCCCGATTTAGCCCAATCGTTAGGAAGTCCGGTCCGATCCATATTAGTATAGGACAGGATTTGGACTAAGCATCAGCCCGCCGCGCGGCCCGAGGCCCGTCTGATACAAGTACATCCGAGCAGCTATTCATTCACTTCATATATAGCAGTAATAACAGGAGTGGTTGAAGTTGTTAAACAACTATTCGTGCACTTCATATTGAGACATTTAATAATGGAGTCATTAAGATACACAGCAGTTGAGTCAGTCATATGGACATGCATATATATCTTCTAGTTAATTTGGAGGTATCTGTCAAGCACCTTCTGTATATTTTAGTACTATACATGTTATAAAATATGAATGAAAATTTTGTCTCAAACTTCAAGAGCTAATGAACTTGATTTTGTTCTGCACTGAAACATAAACGAGAAGCTACATTTGGATTTGATTTATATATTTGGCCCGGTCAAATCCGACTTGGCCCGAAAAGTCCGATCCTTGTGGACGGATTTGGACTTTATACACAATAATCAAGTCCGACCCGATCTAATCCGAAATTTTTCTACGGCCAAAAACACTGGCCCAATGCTGATTCCTACAAGGAGACTTTGTTTGGTTGGTTGTGAATATGGTAACAAAATTTAAGGGTATTGAGAAAAGGAGAAGGCTTGTTTAAGATTCAAAATTTTCTCTCCATTCATTAGATCTCGTGATAAGATATATTGTCTTCTTGTATTTACTATTATTTCTGTTATTTATGATTTATTTATCTTCCGTATTCATCCGGATTGATTTTAGTATTACATGTTATAAATAAAGTAAGAGTTGTGTATAGCATAAATCACCAGAAGAAGAACTAAACATACTCTTGTAGTTTTTCTTATAAAAAAAATTAAATTTTGATATATGTACTTTCCAAACCTTCCCTAACAAATATTAAACATTTATTATTAAAACCACTTACTAGAGTCAGCTTTTGTGATATTAAATTATAGCCTGACTATGTAAATTGAACATGAAAATGATTTGAACGAAGTGTAGTCCTGAATATACGTAAATTCCGGTAATTATAGCCTGGCTATGTAAATTGAACATGAAAATGAATTGAACGAGTGTACAAATATTGTCCTAAATATATGTAAAATCCGTTACAGTTTCAAACAAAGATATACATAAATAATTGGACGCTGCTACATGAACAGGGCCGGCCCGGAGAGTTGGGTTGCTCTATCCTGAAGCTAATTTTGGTTGCCCCTTGATCCTTATTGTCAGCTGGTCCTAGTGGTCATCCGTGACTCTGACATTTGGTGGGATCATGCTGAACCTGGGAGGTTGCCCTAGCAAAGGGGGTTGCCCAAGCCCCAAGACTTGTCTGGCTTACCCCAGGACCGACCCTGTACATGAACCGCAGTTCTGGCCCGCAACTACATGTCGGCCAGGTCCGAAATTTTCAGAGGTGGGTCCGGTGTGGTGCGGGGGCTAATAACTCTGATTTTTTTTCTACTTGAAATGATGGCAAATTATTTGTTTTAGACTTAATAAAGCAACAAAATTATAAGGTTTTCAATGGTTTTTTTTTTTCCTACAAGAAATACTGATTTTTTTTTCCCTTTCTTCCCCTTACAACTTTCTATCTAACAAAACACACCTAAAAGACCAAAAGGCAGTTAGATTCTTGGAATCTAGTTTTGGCTTCCAAGGGCTTTCTTGGAATCTTTGTTTTACTGATCCATAGCCCTAGCTATAGTAGTGGCTTACAAATATATACTAAACAGGACAATACTCAAATATATATATATATATATATATATATATATATATATATATATATATATATATATATATATATATATATATATATATATTTTGAAAGAAGGTAATTGTGGCGAACGCTCCCACCGGAAATCGATCTTCTGACCACTTATATATTATGCCAATGACCTCTAATCTAGTGGTTAAGAGAGATGCATGCGGCCTGAGTGGTCAGAAGATCGATTTCCGGTTGGAGCGTTCGTCACAATTACCTTCTTTCAAAAAAAAAAAAAAAATATATATATATATATATATATATATATATATATATATATATATATATAAATATAAAAGAAATGAGTGTGTTCTTGGAAAACCCTCCAAAATTTTGGTATATGTAACGGTTTTGTTGACCAAGTTTACGATATTCTTAAGTCAGGTAACGTGGCATGAGATTTGAAAGAAAGAACTCGAAAGAAATGCAAAGTGATGAACTTCTGGGTTTCCCAATTGTTTAATCACCAGATAACAGTATAATGCTACATGTAGGACCAAAATAATATTCAACAAAAGTAAATTAAATAAAAAAATCTAAAAATAAAAGGGGACTTCAGAATATCTTCAGGTTCAGGTTTATGGGATTGTTGCAGCCAATTGAACAATTTTACTCAGGAAGAATCATAGTGCATTATGGGATTTTGCAGTTCCGACCCTCTTGTGGTGGTACATTTGGGATGACTGGAACCAAATATTTTTAGAAGATATTATTTCCAACTTCAAAGATATTATTTCAAGACAAATATTAAAAGCCACCCCCTTTTTACTAAGGGTCACCAAGTTAAAAAAATTTAAAAATTACAAGTTTATCATTTTCAAAACACTAAGGGCCACCAAGTTTTTATTTATTGTTCCTTTGTCTTCTTCCTCTTTTCTCAATCTCCAAACCACTTCTCTCAATCCCCACCTCCATTGTTATTCCCACCTCCTCCATAGTTGTTCCCACCTCCACCATTGTTGTCCCCTCCTCCATTGTTGTTGTCCCCTCCTCCACAGTGACTGCAGGCTTGGACTGCAGTCCTAATTTCGTTGAGGACTGCAGCCTAGGCTGCAGTCCTAAGTTGACATAAGCTAAGAGTCTCTCATTCTACCAAAAAAAGGATGGCTACAGTGGCTGCAGGCTTGGCCTGCAGTCCTAATTTCGTTGAGGACTGCAGCCTAGGTTGCAGTCCTTGCTGACAGAAGCTAAATCAACCAAGACGAACTTTTAGCAAACAAAAAAAGCTGAGAGAAGCCTAGGATGGCTACAGTGACTGCAGCCTAGGCTGCAGTCCTTGTGCCGTGTCATTTTGTGCCCAACAACATAGATTACAAAAAAAAATATTATGTATCATGTTTAACTACAAAATATACAATTTCTCATAACAAAAACATTCACATCTAAAAAGAAAATTTAGACATATCGATACAAATTTAGTATACAAGTTTTATCTATGTATGGAAGAATGTGCATAACACCCATTGATTATTCATAGGCAGTCACATATCAGTCACATATTGCTACATTTATACAAAGTCTCTGGCATGTCCGAAAGGGGGAGGGGACTTCGTGGAGGAGGGGAGAAGGGGGGGGTGTCACGCCCCAGAACCAGAATACTGGAGAGCGGGGGAATGACTCAGCCAGCTACGTATTACGGGTAGATGAATACCGTATAATACGATCAATGCTGTCTAACAAGACGAGGGGGTGCATACTACGTGAAAGTCTTACTATGATCACTTCACATCTATTGTCTCAATCATTCAAGCAAGAAACAAAAATAGAGAACATGTAAGATAAAGCAGTAAGGCGTCCCAAACGCTTAGTCAAAATGTTCTTGATATCTGGCTTTACAAAACATAGCCAGATGATGTAGCAAGGTATACACAATTGTTTATCAGCTGCAGCCTGACTTTAGTTACAATTATGTAAAAGTAAATACAAGACAATCCGACTAACAGGTCAGTGCCCAACGGCAAAGTATAAAGTAATTCACAAAACGAACGGAAAGTAAGGAACCCACTCGAGTCCTCCTGCGATCATCCCTCTAGTATTGACCATCTTGGAGGTGGAAGTAAGCTGAGTCCTTGGAAACCGGCTCTAAATCTGGCCATGCAAAACCAGAGAGGTTAGACCTCTAATAGCAAGTACCGCAAGGAAGCACGATATGAGGAATTTAAACCAGTAACTAAGAGAATATAATAATAGATCTATGCTTGCTACTGGGATTCACATAATGTCACGACACTTCGAACCAACCTCCCAACCAAACAAGGACAGAAGTTGGCCCGTCATGTCTCGACACTCTGATCATCTCAGTTAGTCAACAAAGTAGGTACAGTACACAATCAAATTAATTTAAACGGCCATACAACTACTACGGCTTGCTATTGTGGGTTCCAAGTTATTTGGAATTATGCGATAAAGGATTCCTCAGTTCTTACTATGTGCAAGTAAGGCTAGTCTACCCAGTCAATCAATTGTGCCAATCATGAATTAGACGAGTCCCAGCGGGACGTCCGTCATCAATATACAATATACAATAAATAATATAAGCAGATACCGCTCCCTGCCCGTGTGGCAGATTTGCAGTATCTGTGGGAACCAGTCGGCTTGTCGGGCACTAATAGTCCCAAAGAGGGCTGCCATGTAAGAACTCGGGAATCCATTCTCTCCATGCAGTCAGTATTTTATTTAACTTAGTAGCCTCTATGTTAAGTGAAATCCCATGTCGTGGATCATGGTCATTCAGAATGAGTACTTCCGTACAAAGTACGATATGCCCAACTCTACAACGATACCTGTGCGGTTATGTTGTAGGTCTTACATAGCGTAATGCAACAATTAAAACTAACCACGGAATAATCATGTCTTGACTATAAGGTACACATGCTGCTTTGTAGAAAAATAAATAAATTGAAGCCTGCATATGCCTGTATGCCAATATTCGAGATTAGCCAGTCGATTGCAATAGTTCATAGTTCATATGAACGTGTCTCATTCCTTCAATTCAATAAGACGACTAGCCAGTCTCTTAGTTCCAACTAGGAACGCATGATCAATTTATTAGTCAAGATAACAATCAATGTCAATTCGGGACAAGAACCAGCCAAAAAGGCATTATGGGCTATAGATGGATACCTATCTACTGGAAATAAAATCTTATGCGGCTGGAAAATAAAGATTTCATGCGGCTGGAAAATAAAATCTTATGTGGCTGTGAAATAAGGATCTCATACGGCTGGAAAATAAAATCTCATGCAGCTGAAAAATAAAGATTTCATGCGACTGGGAAATATTTCATGCGGTTGGAAAATAAAGATTTCATGCGGCTGAGAAATAAAGATTTCATGCGGCTGGGAATAAATATTTCATGCGGCTGAGAAATAAATATTTCATACGGCTGAGAAATAAAGATTTCATGCGGCTGGAAAATAAAGATTTCATGCGGCTGGGAAATAAAATCTCATGCGGCTGAAAAATAAAGATTTCATGCGGCTGGGAAATAAAATCTTATGTGGCTGTGAAATAAGGATCTCATACGGCTGGAAAATAAAATCTCATGCGGCTGGAAAATAAAGATTTCATGCGGCTGGAAAATATTTCATGCGGCTGGAAAATAAAGATTTCATGCGGCTGGAAAATAAATATTTCATGCGGCTGGAAAATAAAGATTTTCTGCGGTTGGGAAATAAAGATTTCATGCGGCTGGGAAATAAAATCTCATGCGGCTGGGACTGTTCTTCTTCTCCGAATTTTCTGAGAACAGAATCATGGAAGCCATTGCTTCCAAGCTCTCTAAATCCTTCATTCCAGCCCAAATCTGGACTTCCATAGGTCGAAATGGGGTAGAACGAAATTCTCTACAACATGGAACCATCAAAACTTGAAAATAACAAGGTTAGCTAGATCAAAACCCGATAATCCAAAAATACAACAAGTTTAGATCTACACAAAATAAGCCATGGAAATTAAAAATGCTAAGTGCTAAAGTATCTAAGAATCCTGTGAGAGAGACAATGGAACAACAAAAATAGAGATCCATCAAGAAGCAAGTTGTACTTGCCTAGCTCTCCTAGGTTGGTGGGAGAGTTATGAGGAAGAAGATGAGTAATGAGAAGAAGTAAATGAAGAGAGAGAAAGGATTTTGGGATTTTAAATGGGGGTGGTGGTAGGTGGGTTCAAGTTCAACCATCCAAGGCTGAAAAATAAACCAAATCGGGCCGAACCCAAAAGCAAAGCAGAAAGTAAAATGCAGAAAAAGTAATTAGCAGAAAATTAAAGGAATTTAAATGCAGAACTATACATGATAAATATTAAATAAATACATTCCAGCAGTACATGTATTTAGAATACGTATTCCGGGAACGGAAAGTGACATCTCTGCCCTCCTTAGAAAAATTTCGTCCTCGAAATTTCAAATCCAAGCAGGATAGAAACATCGGACCTAACTAATCTAAGTATAAGCAATTTTGAGTAAGCAATCATTCTACAATGCCAATAGCAAATAACATATCTATGTTTAACTATCGATGACACCAAGCAATTCTACTCATAAGGTGACAAGCATGAGGAGTTAAGACGATCAAGGTATACAGAAAGAGATATACCTTGTGAGTCAAACAGGTGCGGATACCGTGATCGGATATCATCCTTACGTTCCCATGTTGACTCCCCTAAAGAGTGATGACCCCAAGCAATCCGGACAAGGCTAATTGTTCGGTTCTTGAGCATCTTCTCTCTTCGGTCCAAAATAGACACATGCTGTTCCTCGTAAGACAGGTTGGTACTAACAACCAGCTCAGAATGATCAAGGATATGGCTTGGGTCCGATACATACCTACGTAACTGAGATACATGGAACACGTCATGCACCTCTCGTAACGAAGGTGGAAGGGATAAACGATAAGCAATATCGCCTATCCGATCAAGGATAACAAACGGGCTCACATACCGCGGACTCAACTTCCCGCGAACGCCAAATCTAATGACCCCACGGGTAGGTAAGATCCGTAAGAACACGTGGTCCCCAACGGAAAACTCTAGCGGCCTACGATGCTGGTCCGCCCAATGACGATGCCGATCCTGCGCAACTCGAAGTCGCTCTCTAATTCCCTTGACTACCTCAACTGTCTGGACAATCATTTCCGGGCCTAACATCTTCCTCTCTCCAATATCATCCCATGCCAGTGACGACCTACACTTCTTACCATATAGTGCTTCAAATGGCGCCATCTGGATACTGGCTTGATAACTGTGGTTGTATGAGAATTCGACTAAGTGGAGGTGGCTCTCCCAAGATCCTCCAAAATCTAGGGTGCAAGCTCGCAACATATCTTCCAAAGTCTGAATTGTCCTTTCTGATTGCCCGTCCGTCTGTGGATGGTAAGCCGTGCTAATCTTAACTTGGTGCCCAGACTATGATGTAAGCTCTTCCAGAAATGTGATGTGAAACGGGTATCTCTGTCTGACACAATACTGACGGGGACTCCATGCTGCCTGACTATCTGCTGCATATATAACTCCGCCAACTTTTCTGTAGATTGCCCTACTCTGAAAGAAAGAAAGTGTGCCACCTTTGTAAGCTGATCTACTATCACCCAAATAGCATCTTTACCACTTGGTGATCTCGGTAAACCGGTCACAAAGTCCATTATAATATGTTCCCATTTCCATTCCGGAATAGGAAGTGGTCGCAATAACCCAGCTGGCCTCTGCTGTTCTGCCTTCACTTGCTGACATATCAAGCAACGGAAAACAAATCTAGCTATTTCCCTCTTCATCCCGTTCCACCAGAAGTGCTGCTTGATATCTTGGTACATCTTGGTCCCTCCAGGGTGTGTGGAATACTGAGAACTGTGAGCTTCTGTCATAATGTCACCCCCAGTTTTCGAATTAGAGGTATTTGTGTTTTTTTTTCAAGTTTTATAATTTTTAGGAATTTTATTTGATTTTATGTGATTTTTTGGGATTTATTTGGGTTGGTTTAGATTTTATCCAATTCGGACAAATTGGAGACCCGGGTAGCCTGGACCCTAGCGGGACCCACATACTAGCTGGGCTTGGCCGACATACCATCATAATTAGGTTAGAAATCATAAACCCTATTTCCATGGCTTAATTATCCATTTTAGAGCTTGATTAGTTGATTAAATTAGACCGAAACAAACCGAACCAAACCCGAACCAAACCAAACTAAGCCTAATGGGTTGGGGGCTTAGTGGATCCCTACCCAAACCCACCAAGCCCCCATAGCCGGCCAAGTCAAGAACCCCCCCTTTTTTACTTCTTCATTAAGTCTCTCTCTCTCTCTCTCTCTCTTTCAAAAATCCCCTTTTCTTCCAAGCTTTCTCTCTCTCTCTCCAAGAACCTAGGTATGCATTTAATCCCTAATAAATTCCTCTTCTCCATTTACTTCCTTCACATTTATTGTAGGGAATGAAATTCTCTACCTTTTGCCCATGAATTTTGTAGGATTCCCTAGAATCTAGGTTAAGGAATTAATAGGAGTTTTTATATATATAGTGGTATATATATATATATATATATATATATATATATATATATATATATATATATATATATATATATATATATATATATATATATATATATATATATATATATATGTGTGTGTGTGTGTGTGTATATATGTATATATGAATGTGTATTTGTGTGGGTAGAAGAATAGAAATGGTGGTGGTGGTGTTTGTGTCATGTGAGTGTGTGAGAGTGTGAGTGAGCTTGTGTGTGTTGTGAGAGTGTGTGTGTATGTGTTATATATATATATATATATATATATATATATATATATATATATATATATATATATATATATATCTATATATGTGTATGAGTGTTTATATATATATATGTATATATATATATATATATATATATCTATATATATATATATATATATATATATATATATATGTGTGTGTGTGTGTGGTGTGTGTGTGTGTGTGGTGTGTGTGTGTGTGTATATATGTATATGGGGATGTGTGTGTGTGTGTGTATGTATAGGTATGTATAGAGGAGTGTGTGTTTGTGGAGTTGGATGAATGATATATATATATATATATATATATATATATATATATAATATATAATATATATATATATATATATCTATATATATATATATATATAGAAGAGATAGAGGAGGAAGAGATGAAGCAGAAGGAGAAGAAGAAGATGGCTGCAGCATCAGCAGTAGGAGCAGCAGCTGTGGCAGGAGCCACAGCAGCAGCAGCAGCTGCTAAGGAGCAGCTGCAACAGCAGCTTCCCCCCCCCCCCCCCCCCCTTTTTATGCCTTTAACCCATTAACCCCCCCCCTATATATATATATATATATATATATATATATATATATATATATATATAGAGAGAGAGAGAGAGAGAGAGAGAGAGAGAGAGAGAGAGAGGGTAATAAAGAGTAGAGAGGAGGAATTGGTTTAGAAGAGTTAAGGAAATTAGAAAGAAGAATTAGATTTAGAAGGATAAGAAGAAGAAGTTAAGGAAAATAGAAGAAGATTAGAAAGGGTTAGAAGAGAAAGGTTAGAAGTTAGAAAGAAATAGGAAGAGGGAAAAGAATAAGAAGAGTTGGGAATTAGAAGAAGAATAGGAAGGAGAGTTAGAAGGAGAAAAAATTAGAAGAATAGGAAGATAGAAGGAAAGTGAGAAGTAGATGTGAGAAGTAGAGAATAGGGGAAATTGAGTTAGAGGGCGAATTTGAGCCCGGAGTATCGGATCGCGACGAAACTTGGCGTGGAGTTAGAATACGTAATTTAGATTTTGCGGGTAGACTCCCGAGTGGGAATCGGAGTCGTAGGGCGCCGGTATCGCGCCGTATCAGTACGTATCTTGAAATATTCAAGATATCGGCAATGGGCCGTAAGGTGGACTAGACGTCCACTTTATCTAGGTATTTTGGTAGGTAACGAACCTATAGGCTAGTACCCTACTACCCTAGGGAGATCGGATCAAAATATCAAGCGTAGGTAGGCTAACTAGCTAATCGCCGAAGTTGAAATTTTGCCCTTTTTAAGGGTAAAATAGGAATTTGGCCTATGGCCAAGAAATAAGTTTCGAAGTCCAAGATGGACTTGGATATAGGTTGTAGAGGTTGGTTATGGGTAGAAATAGCCGTCTAGACCTAGTCTTGACCCCGGTTGACCACAGGTTGACTTTTTAGACCAAAAGTCAACTATGGGTCAACACTTTGCCCAATTTAGTCCCAAATTTCATTAGACTTGTGCAGTTGACCGAAAGTCAACTGTTAGTCACCAGTGACCTAGAGTTGACCTAGGGTTAACTACAGTTGACCACGGTTGACCAGAGTTGATCGGTTGACCAAAAAGTCAACTGTTGACTCAAATCGATCCCGATTGATTTCGTTTGACTTACATTGACCCAGTTTGACCCAGTTAGCCCTAATATGACTTAGTTTGACCCCGTACAACCTAGTTTGATATGCCTTGACCTAGAATGACCTAATAGGATTCAAATTGATTTGATTTCATTTCCTAAATATAGTATTGATACGTCTTGTTCTCTATAGGTCCTCGAGATGCTGCATTTGCTCCGGTTGACATACCATATCATATTTCAGGCGAGTACATTCTCTGACACTTTTCCAATTTATAATGATTGTTATGATTCATGTAATTAGTGTGGATATGCTTGTTCTCGACACATTGGTCACACGGATTGGTATTCATGGATTCCGACATGAGATGTTATTCCTCGTTATCTTGGTATATCTTGTGCAAGCCCCCTTGTAGTTCTTGTGCAGTATATGGACACCGATTTTCGAGAAGACTTGCTCCCTTCTCGTAGAATCCCGTGTCATAACGTGTCTTGCTTGGATCCACTCTACCAGTCGGGGACGGGGAGTACTAGTGTAGATGTGTGGTCATTACCCACCTTGTTTATTCTTGTAGACCTTGAATGCTACCAATCCTATACTCCACGTGGGATTGGCTGATCATAACCTTGTGCAGACCCAATCCGGCCACATGTTGTAGCTAGTATTCACACACCTAGAGATATGATTCTTGATTCTTGTATATGCCATGATCAGTTTACTTGCCTTGTTCTAGCTCTAGTTTTACAGCTTACCTTGCCATGATACTCACATGTACATTTCATGATTTTCTTGTATATACTCTCTATTTACAGTCTTATAGCTTTTGTCATATCTTGTGAACTGTTGTTAGTAGATTGTACTCGTTCCATCCTGACAGGATATATTGAAAATATTACAGATGCAGACGAAGGAGACTATTCTACCTACTACGGTCCGGATGACGTAGTGGGCCTAGACCTGGAGACTTTGGTCCAGCAGGGCTTAGCTCCGCCTGGCGAGACCTTACCCCTTGCTTAGTTAGAGTAGGTCTTTTGTACTGGACTTTGTCTCCAGCTACTTTTGAGACTGTTATTATTATGGACTGTATTAGAGACTTGGACTTGTATATATTCTTTGTGTTGGACTTGACAGGTTATATATTATTTTATCGTCTTGTTGTCTTTTTATTTCAGTCTTTACTTTGTTATCTTAGAGTTGTGATTGAGTACTTATATATATTCACTGCTTGTCCTCCGTTCGGAGTTGACCATATTCTCGACAGGTTTTGTTATATATATAAACTGTTTAGAGTAGGAAAATCTACAGCGTTCCACGCCAATTTTTTTGTGAGGGCTGGGCGTTGTCGCGTCACGTGCCCTTTTAGCGGGTGCGGGTCGTGACACGTTTTAGTGGTGGTCCATGCAGGTCCTGAAGTCGCAATTAGTGCGATGTCGTAGTGGCGCTCGACTTAGAGTGCTATTACGAGCCTGCGGTACGTATCTTGGATAGGCTAAGAGTACTCAATCACAGTAGGATCTTTTCTTGCTTATCTTGCTTACCGTCTTTGATATCGATTTACTGTATTCTAGCTGTCCTCTTTTGATATTGCCTTCATGTGCCATATTGATATCTTTTTTTCAATTTGTCTCCAGGATAGTGATGACTCATTCTCCTGGCGAGGAGCACGGGGAGACGGAGAGGTCTGCCACCTCTGGCGGGCAGGCTCCGGTCACCTCCCCTGCAGATGGGACTTTTGTTGGAGCTCTCGGAGGTACTCCTCCAGCTACCTCGATGACAGTCCCTGAGGTTGCGGGTGCTCTTCCCGTAGTGCCGGGAGCTGTCGTGGGCGCTCTTCCTCCTCCTGCGCAGCGAATTCTTCCGTCAGTTGCAGGCGTACTTCCACCTCCACCTCCTCTGCCTACGGATATGGGGCAGATGCTTACCTTCCTCCAGCAGATACTGGAGACTCAGAGAGCCCAGGTCGAGGCTCAGCAGAGACAGACAGACGCGATGCGTCAGGGCATGGAGGATGCCCATCAGTTGGCCCTTGCAGCCGTGGAGCAGAGGGCTCCTCATCCGGGGACGCGACCTAGGTACGGAGATATCCAGGACTTCAAGAAGCTCGGGCCCCGTGACTTTAGCGGGACCGAGGGTGTGGTCTATGCAGATGATTGGCTCGAGGATATCAAGCGGCAGATGAGGGCCTCCCGCCTGGCAAACGACCTAAAGGTCGAGGCGGGTAGGTTTGCAGTTGCTAGACATTGCGCGCACCTGGTTCAGAAACGAGCCAGCCCTAGCTGGTGAGGGCCATACTTGGGCAGAGTTCAAGCTCCTCTTCAAGGAGAAGTTCTTTTCCCCCACGAACAAGATTGACCTGGTGCGACAGTTCCAGGATCTGCAGCAGGGCAGTCTATCTGTGGAGGAGTACGCAGCGGAGTTCGGCCGTCTGAGCCGATACGCAGAGTACATGGTTTGAGACCCGGAGATCAGGGCGAGCCGGTTCAGGGAGGGACTCACTTGGGATATCAAGATCCACATTCCCTCCTTCTATGAGACTTATACCCAGATCTACGCGAAGGCCCGCAAGGTTGAGCGGGAGTGGGGCTTGAAGCCCAAGAGGGAGCGTGATCTTTTCTCAGGGGCTAGTAGCAGCGCAGGGGCTGCTAAGCGCCCTCAGCTTCAGCATCGTTCTTTCCAGCATCACCAGCCGCAGGTGCAGGCCAGAGCACCGGTTCAACAGCAGGTGCAGCACACTCAGCAGAGGCAGGCTCAGCATGGGACTCCTTGCGGCTACTGCAAGAAGCCCGGTCACATCTGGGAGGTCTGTCGGAAGAGGCTGGGCTTGTGCCTCTATTGCGGGGAGGCTGGACATCAGTTGAGAGATTGTCCTACGAACCATCGTCGTGCAGCTCAGGAAGCACAGGGTAGGCCACCTATGGCACCGCATCACGCCCTCCACCAGCAGCGGGATATACCCCGCCAGGACAGGGCTTTTGTGATGACAGTTGAGGATCCTGCACGCATTGGACTAGGAGGTAGGGTCTTGCTCTTTCTTTTACCTGTTCTTTCCGCCCATTGATTGATTATTGCTTTCTTAGTGCCTTTAGTTTGCATATGTGATGATCATGCTAGATTAAATAGAAACCCCAATGAAGACTGCAATAACACGATACTGTAGAGATTTAAAACCATGCATGTGTTCTGATTTCCTGGGTTACATGTTATATAACTTAGGATAAAATTTAGTAGACCTTGATTGTTGGGTGCTTGACCTAGAGAAGAGTACGACTGTTTGAATTTCGAGGACGAAATTTTTTTAAGGAGGGTAGATTTATCATCCCCAGTTTTCGAATTAGGGGTATTTGTGTCATTTTTCAAGTTTTATAATTTTTAGGAATTTTATTTGATTTTATGTGAATTTTTGGGATTTATTTGGGTTGGTTTGGATTTTATCCAATTCGAACTCAAATTGGAGACCCGGGTAGCCTGGACCCTAGCGGGACCCACATACTAGCTGGGCTTGGCCCACATACCATCATAATTAGGTTAGAAATCATAAACCCTATTTCTATGGCTTAATTAGCCATTTTATAGCTTGATCAGTTGATTAAATTAGACCGAAACAAACCGAACCAAACCCGAACCAAACCAAACTAAGCCTAATGGGTTGGGGGCTTAGTGGATCCCTACCCAAACCCACCAAGCCCCCATGGCCGGCCAAGTCAAGAACCCCCCCCCCCCTTTTTTTACTTCTTCATTAAGTCTCTCTCTCTCTCTCTTTCATAAATCCCCTTTTCTTCCAAGCTTTCTCTCTCCCTCTCCAAGAACCTAGGTATGCATTTAATCCCTAATAAATTCCTCTTCTCCATTTACTTCCTTCACATTTATTGTAGGGAATGAAATTCTCTACCTTTTGCCCATGAATTTTGTAGGATTCCCTAGAATCTAGGTTAAGGAATTAATAGGGGTTTTTATATATATAGTGGTATATGTATATGTATGTATATATATATATATATATATATATATATATATATATATATATATATATATATATATATATATATATATATATATATATATATATGAATGTGTATTTGTGTGGGTAGAAGAATAGAAATGGTGGTGGTGGTGTTTGTGTCATGTGAGTGTGTGAGAGTGTGAGTGAGCTTGTGTGTGTTGTGAGAGTGTGTGTGTATGTGTTATATATATATATATATATATATATATATATATATATATATATATATATATATATATATATATATATATATATAAACACTCATACACACACACATATATATATATATATATATATATTTTATATATATATATATATATTTTATATATATATATATATATATATATATATATATATATATATATATATATATATATATGTGTGTGTGTGTGTGTGTGTGTGTGTGTGTGTGTGTGTATATATGTATATGGGGATGTGTGTGTGTGTATGTATAGGTATGTATAGAGGAGTGTGTGTTTGTGGAGTTGGATGAATGATAGATTATATCTATATATGTGTATATTTATATATATATATATATATATATATATATATATATATATATATATATATATGTGTGTGTGTGTGTGTGTGTGTGTGTATATGTATATGGGGATGTGTGTGTGTGTGTGTGTGTGTGTGTGTGTGTGTGTGTGTGTGTGTGTGTGTGTGTATGTATAGGTATGTATAGAGGAGTGTGTGTTTGTGGAGTTGGATGAATGATAGATTATATCTATATATATATATATATATATATATATATATATATATATATATATATATATATATATAGAAAAAAAAATATATATATATATATATAGAAGAGATAGAAGTAGAGAGGAGGAATAGATGAAGTAGAAGGAGAAGAAGAAGATGGCTGCAGCAGCAGCAGTAGGAGCAGCAGCTGTGGCAGGAGCCACAGCAGCAGCAGCAGCTGCTAAGGAGCAGCTGCAACAGCAGCTTCCCCCCCCCCTTTTTATGCCTTTAACCCATTAAACCCCCCTATCTATATATATATATATATATATATATATATATATATATATATATATATATATATATATATATATATAGAGAGAGAGAGAGAGAGAGAGAGAGGGTAATAAAGAGTAGAGAGGAGGAATTGGTTAGAAGAGTTAAGGAAATTAGAAAGAAGAATTAGATTTAGAATAGAAGAAGAAGTTAAGGAAAATAGAAGAAGATTAGAAAGGGTTAGAAGAGAAAGGTTAGAAGTTAGAAAGAAATAGGAAGAGGGAAAAGAATAAGAAGAGTTGGGAATTAGAAGAAGAATAGGAAGGAGAGTTAGAAGGAGAAAAATTAGAAGAATAGGAAGATAGAAGGAAAGTGAGAAGTAGATGTGAGAAGTAGAGAATAGGGGAAATCGAGTTAGAGGGCGAATTTGAGCCCGGAGTATCGGATCGCGACGAAACTTGGCGTGGAGTTAGAATACGTGATTTAGATTTTGCAGGTAGGCTCCCGAGTGGGAATCGGAGTCGTAGGGCGCCGGTATCGCGCCGTATCAGTACGTATCTTGAAATATTCAAGATATCGGCAATGGGCCGTAAGGTGGACTAGACGTCCACTTTATCTAGGTATTTTGGTAGATAACGAACCTATAGGCTAGTACCCTACTACCCTAGGGAGATCGGGTCAAAATATCAAGCGTAGGTAGGCTAACTAGTAATCGCCGAAGTTGGAATTTTGCCCTTTTTAAGGGTAAAATAGGAATTTGGCCTATGGCCAAGAAATGAGTTTCGAAGTCCAAGATGGACTTGGATATAGGTTGTAGAGGTTGGTTATGGGTAGAAATAGCCGTCTAGACCTAGTCTTGACCCCGGTTGACCATGGTTGACTTTTTAGACCAAAAGTCAACTATGGGTCAACACTTTGCCCAATTTAGTTCCAAATTCTATTAGACTTGTGCAGTTGACCGAAAGTCAACTGTTAGTCACCAGTGACCTAGAGTTGACCTAGGGTTGACCACAGTTGACCACGGTTGACCAGAGTTGATCGGTTGACCAAAAAGTCAACCGTTGACTCAAATCGATCCCGATTGATTCCGTTTGACTTGCATTGACCCAGTTTGACCCAGTTAGCCCTAACATGACTTAGTTTGACCCCGTACAACCTAGTTTGATATGCCTTGACCAAGAATGACCTAATAGGATTCAAATTGATTTAATTTCATTTCCTAAACATAGTATTGATACGTCTTGTTCTCTATAGGTCCTCGAGACGCTGCATTTGCTCCGGTTAACATACCATATCATATTTCAGGCGAGTACATTCTCTGACACTTTTCCAATTTATAATGATTATTATGATTCATGTAATTAGTGTGGATATGCTTGTTCTCGACACATTGGTCACACGGATTGGTATTCATGGATCCCGACATGAGATGTTATTCCTCGTTATCTTGGTATATCTTGTGCAAGCCCCCTTATAGTTCTTGTGCAGTATATGGACACCGATTCTCGAGAAGACTTGCTCCCTTCTCGTAGAATCACGTGTCATAACGTGTCTTGCTTGGATCCACTCTACCAGTCGGGGACGGGGAGTACTAGTATAGATGTGTGGTCATTACCCACCTTGTTTATTCTTGTAGACCTTGAATGCTACCAATCCTGCACTGCACGTGGGATTGGCTAATCATAACCTTGTGCAGACCCAATCCGGCCACATGTTGTAGCTAGTATTCACACACCTAGAGATATGATTCTTGATTCTTGTACATGCCATGATCAGTTTACTTGCCTTGTTCTAGCTCTAGTTTTACAGCTTATCTTGTCATGATACTCACATGTACATTCCATGATTTTCTTGTATATACTCTCTATTTACAGTCTTATAGCTTTTGTCATATCTTGTGAACTGTTGTTAGTAGATTGTACTTATTCCATCCTGACAGGATATGTTGAAAATATTACAGATGCAGACGAGGGAGACTATTCTACCTACTACGGTCCGGATGACGTAGTGGGCCTAGACCTGGAGACTTTGGTCCAGCAGGGCTTAGCTCCGCCTAGCGAGACCTTACCCCTTGCTTAGTTAGAGTAGGTCTTTTGTACTGGACTTTGTCTCCAGCTACTTTTGAGACTGTTATTATTATGGACTGTATTAGAGACTTGGACTTGTATATATTCTTTGTGTTGGACTTGACAGGTTATATATTATTTTATCGTCTTGTTGTCTTTTCATTGCAGTCTTTACTTTGTTATCTTAGAGTTGTGATTGAGTACTTATATATATTCACTGCTTGTCCTCCGTTCGGAGTTGATCATATTTTCGACAGGTTTTGTTATATATATAAACTGTTTAGAGTAGGAAAATCTACAGCGTTCCACGCCGATTTTTCGGTGAGGGCTGGGCGTTGTCGCGTTATGTGCCCTTTTAGCGGGTGCGGGTCGTGACACATAACCTCCTGTCTGATATCTCCACTAGGCACACATAGACGCGATCCAAACCTAAGTGTACCATCCTCATGGATTTGCATCTCCCTTCTGAGTCCTGACTCACATTCTGCCCTATGCTTCTGAATCCTTGGGTCCTGCGCCTGAGCTGCCTTGATCCTGTCTACCAAGTTAGATTGAACTTGTAGACTCGCCAGTACTCCTTCATCACTAGGAAGTATAACCTCGATGTCCATCTCCTGAAGGTCTTCTAAAATGTGCTTTTGTGTTGTCGACATAAATGCGCCGCCTCTCCTGCTAAGAGCGTCTGCTACCACATTAGCCTTGCCTGGATGATACTGAAGCTCCACGTCATAATCCTTTATCAGCTCTAACCATCTTCTCTGCCTCATGTTCAGCTCCTTCTGAGTAAAGATGTACTTCAGACTTTTGTGGTCTGTGTACATGTCCACTCGATCACCATATAAGTAATGCCTCCATAACTTCAAAGCAAATACTACTGCCGCCAACTCCAAGTCATGAGTTGGGTAATTCTTCTCGTGGTCTCGAAGTTGCCTAGATGCATACGCTATCACCTTCCCATGTTGCAAAAGGACACATCCAAGTCCTTTACCTGACGCATCACAATATACAGTGAAACCTCCGGGCCCAACTGGTAATGTCAGAATAGGTGCTGATATCAACTTCTGCTTTATATTCTCAAATGATGCCTAGCATTCTGTCGACCAGACGAATGGTACATCCTTCCGTGTCAAGCGGGTCATGGGTGCTGAAAATCTTGCAAAGTCTGATACGAACCTTCTGTAATATCCTGCCAATCCCAAGAAACTCCGCACGTCAGCTACGGTCTTGGGTACTGGCCAACTCTCTACTGCTTCTACCTTCTTGGGATCCACTGCTACTCCAGCTCCTGATATGATGTGCCCCAAGAATGAAATTTGATCCGTCCAAAACTCATATTTGCTGAGCTTGGCGTACAACTGGTTCTCTCTCAGAACATGCAACACTTTCCTGAGGTGGTCTTCATGCTCCTCTTCACTAGCAGAGTAGACGAGAATGTCATCAAGAAACACAACGACAAATTGGTCTAAGTATGGCATAAAGATGCGGTTCATCAAATCCATAAATATAGCTGGAGCATTGGTCAACCCAAATGGCATTACTAAGAATTTATAATGCCCATACTTCGACCTGAATGCTGTCTTGGGAATATGTCACGCCCCAGAACCAGAATACTGGAGAGCGGGGGCAGACATAGCCAGCTACGTATAACGGAATGGAATCCACACCGCTATACGGTCACGGCTGTCTATATATGTGAGGGTTTCACTACAATCCATCAGTCTCTTAAGGTCATAAAATAACCTATTGTCTCTATCTCAACCAACTAATAATAGTTACAAGATATCAGACCACCAAATACACAATAGTAAGGCGTCCCATACATTATATATTCGGAATGATCATGAAGCTAGTCGTTATAAAATGTGAGGACTAGCAAGAGTTCAGTCATACATGATCAACCCTAGGTTGCCAATCATGTTACAGCCCGTAGGCAGATAGTAAGTAAAATGTACACGAGCTAACACTTGCTCGTCGGCTAAATGCCTCAAAAGAATAATTTACAATATTACAGTGGGAGAACAAAAGAAACCCACTCGATGCCCTGGTTATGCCTGGTGACCACCATCGGGCTGGAAAGCAGGGAGATCCTTTGGTGCTGCTCCGGTATCTGGCCATACAAAACCAGCTGGGTCAGACCCCAGAAAGAGCAAGTACCACAAAGGAGGCTTCACTTAAGAACTAAAACCAACGAATCATTAGCATTCAACATGTAAGAAAACAACAATAAGTAACACAGATTGAGGTTTGTGCACTACCAATGCACTTATCCCAATCAGAAAAAATAATTAAGTGAAGCATCATTGACATACGAGAACTGGAGAATCATGCTAAATAAAATATAGCTGGACAATATATGAAGAGAAGACGAAGGTACTATTCCGGAAGCCAGGTTACAATCCTTAAACCAAACAAGGACCGAGATTGTAACCCTTCGCCTGAACAGAACTTAGTCTCTGATCATTTATTGCTAAAGGTGCCAATCATTAAGGTAAAAGGAGAGAGAGTACAATGATAAAAGTGACAATGAAGAGTGCAATACACTAGAGTGACAATAGAGTACAATTGTTATAGTAACAATCTGGAGTGACAATCATTCAATCATTCTGGTACAATCTTGCAATCAATCACTTCTAGACAATACTATACTGGACTAGACTCCATCCAAGCAATCACGGCCAATCATTGCCTACGGCTTTCTACATTAACTAACTAGGGTAATCACAATCCTAGTTACTAGCAAGATGCAATGAGATGCTCCAAGTAGTCACAGGCCCTGCAGCTATCCAGGTTATCCAGGCGAACATTATAGTGACAATTTAGAGAGTACAATACATTAGAGTGACAATAGAGTTCAATCATTTAAGTGACAATGGTGAGTGCCCCACATAATAGTGGGCTGGAAATGTGCCCTACTCGTCGGCAGGCTATAAGTCCAAACATTTGCGGCCGGGATAACGGGATCGCCTGTAACTGGGGAACATCTCTTCATGTCTAGTGAATTATACTAGTCATTAACCTTAGTCCATTTCAGTAGATACTCCTGACCGTGGTACTCAGGAGTTTCCCTCCTAGACATGATGCAAGACAGGACTGGATTATTTGTACAAGCACAATCGTCTACGGTGTCCAGGTTACTTATACAGGTCAGGTCATGTCAGGTAGCCGTCACAACAGCTGTTCAAGATATATCAGGTCAGGTTATCATACCAAGTGTACTTTGTCAGGAGTACGTCACGGCGGGCCACTATCATGTCATGTCAGTTTATCATTTCAATCATGTCAATCAAGTTCAGGACAAAAGACGTAAGGATATAAAATGGGCATAAAAATATACAATAAAGGGATTACAAGACATGGGCAAATAGTAATAAAATAATAGTACACATGGCTATTGGAGAGCCATGCGGCTCAGGAAGATCGGTCTATGAGGCTGGATCAATGCGGGTCAGAAATCGAGCCCATGCGGCTAGCGGAGGATGGGTCCATGCGGCTGGCTGACCAATCAAGTACATGCGGTCGGGAAGGAGCAACCTATGCGGCTGCGAAGAGCAATGACTATGCGGTTAAGGGAAGCAAACCCATGCGGCTGGGAAACTGCGGTCTATGCGGCTCGCGAGCGTAGAGTTCATGCGGCTCAGGGTTCAATCAAGGGTTCATGCGGCTAAAATAACCAATCAAGTCCATGCGGCCCGAGTTAAGTCACATGCGGCTAAAATAATGGTCCTAAGTCATGCGGCTGGGATTGAAAGTTCATGCGGCCGAGGATTAAACCTTTATGCGACTGAGGAGTTAGTCCCTGCGCCATAGGCCATGCGGTTAAACAGTACAGCAAGGCTTATGCGGCAGGAAGGAAACTTGCCGCATAAAGACTATGCGGCTAAGTTCATGCGGCTGTGAACAGTACTTCTTCTTCTCCATCCTTTCGAAGAGGAGAACTCTTCAAGCCATGGCTCCCAAGTTCCATAAACCTTTCATCCAGAGTCCAAATCCGAACTTCCATAGGTCAAAATAGGGTAGAACGAAATGCTCTACAACATGGAACCATCAGAACTTGATAAAAACAAGATTAAATAGATCAAAACCCAAGAAATCCGAAAATAGTATAAACTTAGATCTACAAGAATCTAGCCATGGAAAGAAAAAATGCCCAGTACTAAAGTAAGTTAAAAAGCTGTAAGGAAGAGAATGAAGCAATAAAATTAGAGTTCCTTCATGAAGCAAGTTGCACTTGTCTAGACCTCTCTCTCCCTCTCGCTGGTAGGTAAGGAAGTAAATTGTCACGCCCCAGAACCAGAATACTGGAGAACGGGGGCAGACATAGCCAGCTACGTAATCCCAAAGTACGTTAATACTATGAAATCACGTATAAGCTGTCAAGACATGGGGGTTACTCTACAAGCCATCAGTCAATCCTATGGTTTACCAATCCTAGGTATCTCAATCACAGGTAATTATACAAGAGCAAAGAGTATGATCATCATACATACAATAGTAAGGCGTCCCGAACCATATATACATGAATGATCATGAAGCCAGTACCACAAAACTGAGGACTAGCTAGAGTATTAGTCATACATGATAAGGACTAGCTATAGTCTAGAATACACATATCATGTTTATGCCCGTAGGCTACAATATCAAGAAAAATACCAAAACACGAGCTAAACACGTGCTCGGGGCTAAACGTTACAAGAGGAGAATTTACATATCAGTGGGAGAATAAAAAAAGAAACCCACTGAGGCACTCTGGTGCTCCGGCTGGTCACCGTCGAGTAGATGGTGCGGTAGATCCTTCGGGCTCTTCTATCAGAACCTGGCCATGCAAAACCAGTGGGGTCAGACCCCAAATAGCAAGTACCACAAAGGAGGCCGAACTATGAACTTAAAACCAGCAATCATTAGCAAACAACAAGCAAGTAAGTAAAGGAGAATCGAGATTTGTGCAGTACCAATGCACTTATCCCGAACATAGGAAGACAGTAAGTAAATCATCATTGAGCATAAAGTAAACTGGAGAACATGCTAAATAAATAGAACTGGGCAGGTGATATACGATGAGATAACCATGGGACTATTCAGATAACCAGGTTACAACCCGTAAACCAAACAAGGACCGGGGTTGTAACCCTTCGTCTGAACAGAACTTGGTTTCTCCCACCATTTATCGGCAGGATAAAATAAAAAATCAGGACATGTAACGATCATGTACAGGACAGGGCGAATATGAACAATCAGGTCATGTGACAATCTTGTGCAGGATCAAGTCAAGACTAGACTGAGTTAGACTCCATTCAATCAATCACGGCCAAACAATAAGTACGGCTTGATACTTTAACTAACTAGGGTTATCACAGGCCTAGTTACTAGCAAGATGTAATGAGATTCTTCCAAGTCCAATTACCCGTTTGTTACTACCTGAATGACCCCAGCAAAGAAAAGGAAAAGATAGCATGATATAGCAGACACACTGTAGTGAGATACATGTGTCCTAAGGTACCACACTCGACGGCGGGCTGGAAGTGCGCTCATCTCGACGGATAGCAACAAATTCCATGTATATATATATATAAGGCCGGGGTCAAAGGGGCAACAGGTAACTGGGAAAGTCTCTCCATGAACTACTGGATTATTCTAGTAATTAGCCTTAGTCCATTTCAGTATGAATCCCTGACCGTGGGAAACCAGGAATTCATGTCCTAGACATGATGCAAGACGAGACGGGTTCATTTGTACAAACACAATCACCCACGGTGTCAGGATACTAATTAATTCTTGTCAGGAGTGCGCCACGACGGGCCACTATCATTATCATTATTACTTATCAAGAGTGCGCCACGACGGGCCACTATCAAGTCATTCTTATTTATCATTTCAAGTTATCATGTCAAGAGTGCACCACGGCGGGTCACTATCAAGAATCAGGTCAAGCATATCATGTCAAGTTATCACTATCAATTATCAAGTCAAGATTATCATGTCAAGAATACCATGTCAAGTTCATTTCAAGAGTGCACCACTACGGGTCATCGTCGTGTCATGTCATTTATCAAAGAAGGAAGAAACTTGCACAATTAAATAATAATATATTAATAATATATATATTCTTGAAGCCAAGGAGAAACTCTATAATTTTTATGTTGGGAGTGGGAAGAAATTCTGACCACAATCCAGGCAAATAAAACATTTAAACAATCAAAGTGGGACCCATGCGGTCCAAAAGTGGGAGAACATCCATGCGGCCAGGAAACAATAAATAGGCCATAAAAATCAAATAAGACAAAAGATAGTGGGACCCTCATTAAATGCAAGCTCCCACTTCAGCAAGCAAGTCAACTAAAGAAGCTATGTGGGACCCCCACAATTAATGCAATAAGAAAAGGTTCACGTGAACCTCTTAAATATTGGTTCACGTGGCCAAGCAATGATGACATATAATAAAATATATCCTGCAAGTACAGGCAGCTCAATAGAATCCATGCGATCCAATATTAAATTCAAAGTCCAAAAGTGCAATGGCCATGCGGCCAGCAAGTGGGAAGAGGCCATGCGACTCAGTCTCACATTTGCTTGCATGAAAATACAAACAAATAATAAAGAAATATGGCCATGCGGCTCCAAAATTACAAGTTAGCTTGCAAATGCAAGCAAAATGCTGCATGCAACTAATGCATTAAAAATATGCATGCAAGCATGCACAGAAAAATATGCAAAGTCAAATGGCCTATGCGGCCAAGTTATTAATAAAAGCAAGTTGAATTTAAAGGGCAAAATATACTTGGCCATGCGGCCAGGATATTTATTCACATGCGGCTAAGACATTAGGAGCTAGTATACATATGCGGCCAAGTGTTGCAATGGACATTAACATTGTTAATGTCTCTACTGCATGCAAAAGCAAGGCCATGCAATCTTTAATATATAACAATGCAACCATTTAAGTCCATGCGGCCAACTTGCTAATATAGGTAATCATGCATGCTTTTAATATAATACATTAACTATTAATGCATGCTATTAAAGAAAGCCATGCACTAACGTATGTAAACAAAGAAAGCCAAGCATTCATGCATGTAAAAGAAGGCCATGCATTACCATGCGGCCAACTTTGCTACTACTAACATTTGCATGCACAAGTTTGCGAGCAAGCATATGCGGCCAACTTGCTAAATATTTAATGCTTGGGCCAAAAGCTAAAGTCATTATTAATTGCAAATGCAAGTGCCATATGCGGCTACTAAAATGCAAGCAAAGCTTGTATTCATACATGCATTAAATACAACCTGGCATTGGCCTATGCGGCTAGGAATGCAATTAAATAATAATAATAATAAAAGCCATGCAATTAATGCAAGCAAGCACTTGCCATCATGAAATATATAAGCTTGCTAATGCCATTAATACATGCCATTAAAGCTTGCTATTACATGTATAAAATCTATATGCTTTAATTATATAAGCATGCCAGCAATTCCAAGGCCATGCGGCTAACTTGTCCATGCGGCAGGAAAGAACACTTGCCGCATGAAATAGTCATGCGGTCAAGTACTGTTCTTCTCCTCCAATTTTCGAGAAGAAGAACACCATGAAGCCATGCTTCCAAGCTCCATAATTCTATCGTCCAGAGTCCAAATCCGAACTTCCATAGGTCAAATTTGGGTAAAATAAAATTCTCTACAACATGGAACCATCAGTTGACAAAAACATACAAGTTTGACAGATCAAAACCCATGAAAACCGAAAATACCACAAAGCTAGATCTACCACAATCCACCCGGTAAAATCAAAAACTCCAAGTTCTAAACATGCTTAGAATCATGCAAGGAAGAAGATGGAACAAACTGAAATAAATTTGTTCAAGGTTCGGCAAGGTGTACTTGCCTCTCTCTAATGGCTAGGGTTTGGTGGAAAAGAAATGAATGAGGGTGAATGAGGAGGGAGAGAGAAAAGTGGCTTATATAACAAGCTCAAGTGATCTCCATCATTCATTCCTCTCCACTCAATCTAAACCATACACCTCATCTCATAAAGAACCAAACTAAACCAAACCAAGTCAAAGTGGAACCGAACCAAATAAAATCAAATCCAAGTTAAACCAAGTCATGAAAATCCTACACTTAGGAAAATTTTAAAATATTACGCAAATCGATAAATACGAAATACGGCTCAAATAAACACGTATCCGTATAAAATACCGATACAGTGAGACGGGTCTCACATAAATGAGGAAGAAGAAGATGATTAATGAAGAGAGTGAAAGGAGAAGGGGGGTTAATAAATGATAGTGGTGGTGGTAGGTAGGTGGTTCACCCCTATGGTTCATAATGAACCAAGCAAACCAAACCAAGCCGAACCAAACCAGAAATAAACCAAGCCAAGATAAACCAAGGTGAACCAAGTCAAGGCCAATAAACTCTCTCTCTAACAATTTAAACCAAATGAATCATGAAATAAACCAAGTCTCACTAATCCAAAATAAACCAATCAACCATTAAAATCAATTAAGCTATCAATGCCAATAAAACCAAGCCAATACAAAATAAACCAAGATAATTAATCATGACTAAATAAAATATGGGTCCAAAATACGTATACGTACACTAAATACGTATCACGAATTTGGAACATTACAGAATATCCTCCTTCCGAACCCTCACTTGATAATACCCTGACCGAAGATCTATCTTGGATAAAACTCTAGCTGTGCTCAACTGATCAAACAAGTCGTCGATCCTGGGTAGTGGGTACTTGTTCTTTACTGTTGCCGTATTTAGCTTCCTGTAATCGATGCACAATCTGGATGACCCATCCTTCTTCCCCACAAGTACCACTGGTGCTGCCCATGGTGATATGCTAGCTTGGATGAACTTCTTCTCCTTCAGTTCCTCTATGTGCTGATATACCTTGGCCTGTTCTGAATTCGCCATTCTGTAAACTCGATCTGATATCGGTTTAGTTCCAGGTACCAATTCTATGCTGAACTCAATATTCATAACCGGTGGTAGACCTGGAAGTTCTTCGGGAAATACGTCTAGAAACTCTTCAACTACCTTCGGAACTTGAACTTCTTCCATTGCCGTCACTACTCCCTGCTCTTGTTGAGTTGCCACTGATCTGACTAAGGTGAACCGCTTCATACCTGGAATATCAAAAGATACACTCCCTCTACGACAATCTAGTGTCGTATGACTGTCTTTCAGCCAGTCCATGCCTAAGATAACGTCAAAATTTCCAACAGAAAATTCTATCAACCGGGCGGGTAAGGAATGCCCGCAAACTACAACGCTACATGCTAGAATAACTCTACTAACTCTACGAACCCATTACCAGTGAGTATATTTAACCTCCCTGGCAATGCCTCGAATTCTATTCCTAGCCGTGTTGCAAATTGTGCAGATATAAATGAGTGTGATGCTCCCGAATCAAACAATGCTACTGTGGGATATGAGGCGACGAGAATGTTACCTGCCACAACATCTCCCGATGCCAATGCCTCTTCCAAGGACAGAGTGAATGCCTGCCCTCGACCTCCTTGTTGGTTCCCATGCTGCGGCCTAGCTTGGTACTGCTGCTGGCCCCTGCCTTGATGATGCTGGGGTGGTCTATGTTGGTGTTGCTGCATCGGCGGTCCCTGCTGCCAAAATATCTGAGCCTGTGTCATGAACGGACGCTGTGCCAACGGTCTCACTGCCACCGCTGGTCCTCGATACTGGCCTGCCCCTGGTGCTGGCAGAGCAGAAAATTATTGTACTTGTCCTCCTGACCTCGAATTCATGGGACATGTGGTAACCCGATGATCTGGGTTTTCACATATCAAACACTGCCCGTTCAATATCCGACACACATCCCTAGTGTGTCCTACCTTCCCACAATAAGTGCAGCCCACTGGGGGTTGCTGGTTCTTCCTCTGCTGCTGTTGTTGCCTGGGTGGTGGTGCTGGCCCTCGCATTGCCACATCGTGGATGCGAATGCCAAAGGATGGTGCTGTTGTTCGGGGCTCTACTCCCCCTCCTCCTTCAATCTGACTGTGGGATCTCTTCTGACCCCTAGTCCTTGCTGAAATCCTCTGAATGGTGATCTCATGCCTCCGGGTCGCCGTTAACACTTCATCGAAAGTCTGATAATTGTGCCCCTCTATCAATTGCAAGAGCTCAAGGTGAAACCTTTGCTGGAACCTCATAGCCCTCTGGCTCTCTGTTGCTACCATCTCTGGGGCAAACCTGCTCAATCTGCAGAACTCCGCTGCATAGGCATCTACCGTCTTGTCGGCCTGCTTGAGGTTGATAAACTTCTGTTGTAGTTCGAACTGCGCCACAACTCCATAGTACTTCGTCTTGAACCTTGCAGTAAAATCGTCCCAAGCAACAGGACGTTTGATGCCTACCTCCTCTGATTCCCACCAATCACGTGCAAGATCCTGAAGTAACAACTTCACCTGATCCACACGTTCTTCTGCCGGCACCTTAGCGGCTGTCAAAATAGCCTCAATATTCTTAAGCCATGCATCTGCTGAGATGGCATCTTCCGTGCCCTCGAAACGGCGGAGGTTGAACTTGCAAAATCTGGTTGATGCTCCTGAATCTGGCCTTGCCCCTCTTTCCAAAGCTGTCTGCAACCCTTGGTTGAGTAGTACGTTCTGCTCTTGCAACTGAGCGTGCATGCGTTGTTGGGCTAACATCTGATGCTGCTGAGTAGCCATCATCCCTCTCATGATCTCCAGAAGGGCCGGTGTGTCTACTTCCACAGGGGTAGGTGGAACTGTTGGTGGTGGTGGAACCTCCGGATACTGCGATCCAGCTGCTGCTTCCACTATCACTTCTTCTTGAATAGCCTCTTGGGGTAGTACTGGCCCTTGTTGCTGACCAACCTGGTCAGGTTGTCCATGCTGCCCTTGTTGTTGTTGTCCAGTCCTGACAGATGCAAACGAAGTGCCCCTAAGAAAAGGGACAAGAGAGCAATCAAACAACCGGTCGTGAAGGATCAATGAAGCCAAAGGATATGGGAATGTCAAGCTAGGATTGGGAACAACGAATCATGAGATCAAGGGAGAACATGTGTGATTGAGACATCCTATAATTCAAAACACCCCACAAGTCTGAAATCAGACCTACATGGGCCACCACTAAAACCTTGTCATGCTCCAGAACCAGAATACTGGAGAGCAGGAGAATGACTCAGCCAGCTACGTATTACGGGTAGATGAATACCGTATAATACGATCAATGCTGTCTAACAAGACGAGGGGATACATACTACGTGAAAGTCTTACTATGGTCATTTCACATCTATTGTCTCAATCATTCAAGCAAGAAACAAAAATAGAGAACATGTAAGATAAAGCAGTAAGGCGTCCCAAACGCTTAGTCAAAATATTCTTGATATCTGGTTTTACAAAATATAGCCAGATGATGTAGCAAGGTATACACAATTGTTTATCAGCTGCAGCCTGACTTTAGTTACAATTATGTAAAAGTAAATACAAGACAATCCGACTAACAGGTCGGTGCCCAACGGCAAAGTATAAAGTAATTCACAAAACGAACGGGAAGTAAGGAACCCACTCGAGTCCTCCTGCGATCATCCCTCTAGTATTGACCATCTTGGAGGTGGAAGTAAGCTGAGTCCTCGGGAACCGGCTCTAAATCTGGCCATGCAAAACCAGAGAGGTTAGACCTCTAATAGCAAGTACCGCAAGGAATCACGATATGAGGAATTTAAACCAGTAACTAAGAGAATATAATAATAGATCTCAGCTTGCTACTGGGATTCACATAACGTCACGACACTTCGAACCAACCTCCCAACCAAACCAGGACAGAAGTTGGCCCGTCATGTCTCGACACTCTGATCATCTCAGTTAGTCAACAAAGTAGGTACAGTACACAATCAAATCAATTTAAACGGCCATACAACTACTACGGCTTGCTATTGTGGGTTCCAAGTTATCTTGGAATTATGCGATAAAGGATTCCTCAGCTCTTACTATGTGCAAGCAAGGCTAGTCTACCCAGTCAATCAATTACGCCAATCATGAATTAGACGAGTCCCAGCGGGACGCCCGTCATCAATATACAATATACAATAAATAATATAAGCAGATACCGCTCCCTGCCCGTGTGGCAGATTTGCAGTATCTGTGGGAACCAGCCGGCCTGTCGGGCACTAATAGTCCCAAAGAGGGCTGCCATGTAAGAACTCGGGAATCCATTCTCTCCATGAAGTCAGTATTTTATTTAACTTAGTAGCCTCTATGTTAAGTGAAATCTCATACCGTGGATCATGGTCATTCAGAATGAGTACTTCCGTACAAAGTACGATATGCCCAACTCTACAACGATACCTGTGCGGTTATGTTGTAGGTCTTACATAGCGTAATACAACAATTAAAACTAACCACGGAATAATCATGTCTTGACTATAAGGTATACATGCTGCTTTGTAGAAAAATAAATAAATTGAAGCCTGCATATGCCTGTATGCCAATATTCGGGATTAGCCAGTCGATTGCAATAGTTCATAGTTCATATGAACGTGTCTCATTCCTTCAATTCAATAAGACGACTAGCCAGTCTCTTAGTTCCAACTAGGAACGCATGATCAATTTATTAGTCAAGATAACAATCAATGTCAATCAATGTCAATTCGGGACAAAATCAGCCAAAAATGTATTATGGGCTATAGATGGATACCTATCTGCTGGAAATAAAATTTTATGCGGTTGGAAAATAAAGATTTCATGCGGCTGGAAAATAAAATCTTATGTGGCTGTGAAATAAGGATCTCATACGGCTGGAAAATAAAATCTCATGCGGCTGGAAAATAAAGATTTCATGCGGCTGGAAAATATTTCATGCGGCTGGCAAATAAAGATTTCATGCGGCTGGAAAATAAATATTTCATGCGGCTGGGAAATAAAGATTTCATGCGACTGAGAAATAAAGATTTCATGCGGCTGAGAAATAAAGATTTTCTGCGGCTGGGAAATAAAGATTTCATGCGGCTGGAAAATAAATATTTCATGCGGCTGGGAAATAAAGATTTCATGCGGCTGGGAAATAAAGATTTCATGCGGCTGGGAAATAAAATCTCATGCGGCTTGAAAATAAAGATTTCATGCGGCTGGAAAATAAAATCTTATGTGGCTGTGAAATAAGGATCTTATACGGCTGGGAAATAAAATCTCATGCGGCTGGAAAATAAAGATTTCATGCGGCTGAAAAATAAAGATTTCATGCTGCTGGAAAATAAAATCTCATGCGGCTGGGACTGTTCTTCTTCTCCGAATTTTCTGAGAACAGAACCATGGAAGCCATTGCTTCCAAGCTCTCTAAATCCTTCATTCCAAGCCCAAATCTGGACTTCCATAGGTCGAAATAGGGTAGAACGAAATTCTCTACAACATGGAACCATCAAAACTTGAAAATAACAAGGTTAGCTAGATCAAAACCCGAGAATCCGAAAATACAACAAGTTTAGATCTACACAAAATAAGCCATGGAAATTAAAAATGCTAAGTGCTAAAGTATCTAAGAATCCTGTGAGAGAGACAATGGAACAACAAAAATGGAGATCCATCAAGAAGCAAGTTGTACTTGCCTAGCTCTCCTAGGTTGGTGGGAGAGTTATGAGGAAGAAGATGAGTAATGAGAAGAAGTAAATGAAGAGAGAGAAAGGGTTTTGGGGTTTTAAATGGGGGTGGTGGTAGGTGGGTTCAAGTTGAACCATCTAAGGCCGAAAAATAAACCAACTCGGACCGAACCCAAAAGCAAAGCAGAAAGTAAAATGCAGAAAAAGTAATTAGCAAAAAATTAAAGGAATTTAAATGCAGAACTATACATGATAAATATTAAATAAATACATTCCAGCAGTACATGTATTTAGAATACGTATTCCGGGAACGGGAAGTGACAGGGGGCTGTCGGAAGGGAGGAATTTTCGTGGAGGAGGGGGGAAGGGGGGCTGTCGGAGGGGGGAGGGGGGAATGAATAGGAAAGGAGGGGGTTGGGTTTTATTTTTATTTTTATTTTTTATTTTTTTTGGGTAGCCCTTAGTAAAATGATTCATTTTAGGTTGCCCTTAGTAAAAAGATAAGTGTAGGATGGTTGCCCTTAGTAGGTTGGTGGCCCTTAGTAAAAAGGGGGTGGCCTTTAACATTTGCCTATTTCAATTCATCACACAAAGGAGGCTCGAGAGTTTGAACAGTGCATCTTGATATCAGCTCTACATGTGTTATAAAGATGCATGAAGTTTGATGATTTGGGAAGTGTCAAGAAAAATTACATATAACATATAGGGGCGGCCCTGGCCCAGGACAGACCGGACGATGCTCCAGGACCCCCGGGCGAAAGGAGGCACCAATATGGATCCATCTAAAATATAACTAGTATGTATCATGTGTCATTTTTAACAAAAAAGACATTGTTGTGTAGTGGTTATATTATTAGACCTTTACCTTATAGTTCCTTGGTTCGTCTCATACATTTCAAATGATCTACATCAATAGAATGTCCATTATTATTATTATTATTATTATTATTTTTTAATCTATGATTCTAAATGAGTAAATGAGCAAGAGGAAATATATAATTTGAAGTTAATAAGAAAATATATAAAAAAAGAGAAAGGATAACATTGATAACACTCATGTAACTTTTGTATGTTTTCTATAGCTGTAACTTTTTTTAATCCATTAACTTATATCTTGTCTAGATATTGAAGTCAATATTAACCAAAACTTATAGCTAGATTTGTGGTGACTATTCTATAGATAAAAAAAACTTCTTAATCGATTTGAAATTTGTTTTAGGGCTTTTTTTTGAGATACTAATTGTCTTCTAAGAATATATCTTAAATAAACATGTTAATTTAAAAGATAGCATGTACGATGAAACAAAAAGATGAATGGAAAGTAGACAGAAAATAAAGAGTTTAAAAGAGAAAACAAAGAAATAAAACTAGAAAATAAATTGAATAGGAAAAAAAAACTGAATAATAGGAAGTAGACAGAAACTAGAGAGATTAGAGGTGGAAAAAAAAAAAGCCTACAAAAGAAAACTAGAATAACAAAAATAATTTATCGCATCGCAAAGAGAGAGAAAGGGTAAAAAGTCATAAAGAAATCTACAAAAGATATTCCTATTTATATACAATAATATCATAAATATTTTATGACAAAACATTGTTGATAAATGGTAAGATATTGAATAGTATATAAATATGATAAACAAATTTACAAAAGATATTCCTATTTATATACAATAATGTCATAAATATTTATATACTATTTAATATCTTTTGTATTTATCGACAAAAGATAAGAGGATAAAGAACGGACATAATTAACTAATAGAAATATTCCCGACCGCAGCCATAACTAAAATAGAATAGTCTTTTCCGTGTCAAGGTAAGTCAATTATTTTAAAGATATTATTATTTAATGATATAAATGATAAATAATTTAAAATTTGATATATTAAGGAATGTCAGAAGCACGGAGCGATTTACAAAGGAGTGTCAGTATATAACAAAACATAATTGTCTATAGTGAAAAAAAAAGATAAGAGAATAAAGATCTGTCAAGATTAACTGATACGAGTAATCTTGGCAGTAAGTTTCACATCTTTTCCAACAGATGTTTATGTCACCCAACAGATGTATATGTCACCCAAAAGAAATGTCATGTTAAATAAATCAATAATCTTAAAAATATTATAATTAAATGATATGAATGATAAGCAATTTAAAAACTAATTTATCATGGAGTGTGAAGGCGTGGGGATTTCTAGGATCTATACAAAATGTTTGTGTTCATATAAAAGGAAACACATCATATTTTTTCAGGCCCCCCTGAAATCTGACAAAATACATACAGAGCTTTGCGCCGGTACTTCATTGTAATACACATTTATTTCTTTTAAACATTCCGCAGCACAATATCTACTTCCCTAGCCAGACTCTACCGAACTCGAGTGGCTCTTGTGATTACCGAGGAGAGATATAAGATCCCGACTGGGTGACGAAAGATCAGTGGATCGAGCCACTGGGACGTATTATTCTTTCCATTTATTTGGTAGAAGTTGGAGGCATTGGACCTAACATGCATGCAATGTAACGTACACAAAGTCCCGTGCGTATCGCCGGACGTCTAAAAAAAAAAAGTTCCCTAGCCAGAGTCTGAGTTCACAAGCCTCCATAACACCAAGTTCACGATATCTTAATTCACATACAATGACAAGAAGTTTTGAACAGAAGAGAACTCGGAAGAAACGCAAGTAATGAGCTTTAGGTAGATCCAGTAACTGGAAAAATGTAAAGACTCTTATGTGGCATTTGATTCTCTAAACAACAATGAGAACCGATGCGATGACAAAATAACTTGTGTACAGGGAGTACTCCTTTAATTCACCATTATGTAAACGGAAGTAACAAATAAATAGAATATACAAATGGTGTTTGACAAAAGAGAGAGAATAGTAAAAACTATGCTCAACATAAGCAATGTAAAGAATAGTGAATTACTAAAAAAAAAAAGGGACTAGTTTGGTCCCAACTCAACTAACAGTTGGTTTATTTTGCTTTGACTTGGCCATATTCACAAGGTCACAGAACAGCATATCTTCAGGTTTGGATGGCTTGGTAGACTTCTGTTGTACATAAGTGGGATTAGGCATTTGATGAGAAGGACCTGCATTCATGTAGGTGCTGCCGTCTTGCATAGATAGCCCATACATTCCCTGAGACATCTCATTTGGTCCGGTATAAGTAGGGTAGGGAGGCCTCTGATCATAGAAGTGAGCCTCGTACGCATTATAACCTGTCGAGTGACCACCTTGCATTGGTTGGGAGTATGCGACGCCTGGGGACTGGCTGCTCGGAGTTTGAGAAAGGTACATGCCTGGTTGTTGGCTGTCCAGGAATGGTGAGGCGTACATGACCCCGTTCCCCTGCATCCATCCAGGATCCATGCCTCTGAAATGGCTGCTCTGCATCATTTGCGGATACATCCCTCCTCCTGGGAAGCTACCTTGCATCGGTTGAGTCTCTGTGCAGGTAACTTCGCTGCTCTGGTCCAGCTGAGTTTCCCATGGCGGTGGGGGAAGATCGTGGTAATTTGCACCTGCTTAGAGGAGATTGGTTACGTCTTGCACAAATTTGTGCGTATGTAAGACAAGACCGTGTTATGTGACAACTTGAAAACACGAAAAACAAAAACATATGGAAAAAAAAAATCTGGGGTGGGCTGGAGACCACTTTAGCCCTTAAGAAGGTTCCGCCCTTGTTAATACTCAGTCAGGTTTGGGTTTGGAACTTTAGGTCACATGAAGCACTTCATAAATAACAGCAATGCTTTCCATGTTACATAATGCAGAAAATGCGTGAGTTAGAAAGTATTAGTTGTCTTTTGAATAGAAGAGTTGGGAAACAGAAAACCATGAGATTTTACATGGTATTGCTTTCAGTTTGACGGCTAGCTCCTGTTTAAGTGCTGCAGTTCCTTGAACGTTTCTGGATGGTTACGATTTTCCATAATCGATATTCGATACCATCAACAAAACCTTCAATTTTGGTATCATATATCATCATTTATTTAGGCAAATGTTAAGGGCACTACAATAATTATTAGGGGACAACACACATTTGGCAGTCCTGTCCACCAGGACTGCCAAAAGTTTGGCAGTCCATATAAAATCCAAGAATTTGGCAGTCCTGGATATTGCATAGGACTGCCAAAAGTGTGTTGTCCCTAGTATTTTTTGTAGTGCCTACATTTGCCTTTATTTAGTACCTATATATGACTATAGTCTGTTAACAAACAGAAGCCACGCATGTCGACTAAGCAGCTGCTAATTGACAATTAACACACGTAAGAATATTGAAGATATGCCACTGCAGTACAAGCATAGGACATAACTAAAGCACAGAAGAAATACAAATAATAGCAAAACAGGGAAGACTTTACCATCAAGGGACTGCTCTTGTGGAGTCGTGCCCAGAGAAACTTGAGAATTAGGATTTGCCTGGTTCAAATGGGCTTCTTGGCTGCAAGCTGTGTGCTCATATTGGGGAAACCCTGTGTTAGAGATGCTTCCATTAGCATATAGAGACTGCTAAGGTGTAGAAAGATGTGCACGTGCGCTGGATTAACCGAAAATGTATCAGAAGAAGTGGGAGGGGGTGCTGTTGATACCATTGCTCTGAGAAAACATGTCTGAAAGAGCAAACATGTTATGCTCGATTGCAGAGTTAGAACCTGCTTCACTGGCGGGAACAAGAGCTAGAGGATTCTCAGCTGCAGGAGCGTTCAAATCCTCGCCACTAAGGAGATCGACAGGACCACTTGATGATGGAGGTGCGGGTAGCAGTAGCTGCTGAAGTGGATTCTGTGTGGTTGTGCTTGTATTGGAGCTACAGAGAATCAGTAAGTTACCGTCAATCGACAATGGGCACAGGGCTGGAATCAAAATAAGAAACCTCGTACGCAATAAGACGAGTATCACAGCATTAGATGTAGGACCGATGTCCAAGATAGGATTACTAGGACTTGGACAAATACAAAATTTGAGGGGAAATACTCTTCACTGTTATCTTAACTGGCTCTCTTAAGGCCTCGTTTGGTTCACGGAAAAGAAATGAATTTCCTTGTATTTTCCATGGGAATGGGAAAGTATGATTCCTTTCACATTTCCTTTCCGTTGTTTGGTAAAACAAGGAAACCACCTAGGAAAGACCATTTGATTTCCTTTACAGTATTTGGTTGGTGCATGAAAGGAAAGCAAAAATATAGCAATGTTCCAACAATATCCTTACCTTTTAAAATAAAATTAGCATTATGAAAAATAACATTAATGGTAAAATAAGCAATAACACATGGTCACTTTTGTCATAATTTTTGTAATAAATGTTGGGAAAGGAGGAGGGAAAATCAATCGCATGGGTCATGAGTGGAACCATATTCCCTCTAATTTTTCCCTTTGTCAGGAAATTGATTCCCAAGTTTGTGGCTACCAAACAAAGGAAATGAACAACTTTTCTTTCCCGGTTTCTTAAATCCGAGAACCAAACGAGGCCTAAATGTAGGCCTCGTTTGGTTCCCGGAAAGGAAAGGAAATCAATTCTTTGCTCTTTCTTTGGAAAATTGCAATTCCAATCAATTTCCTGTCTGGTGTTTGGAAAAGTCAAAGAAATTGGGAGTGAAAGTGAATCCTTAGGTGGGTGGGGGGAACCATTTTCTTCCATATTTTTCTTCCTCTTAGGAATCAATTTCCTTTCCTACTCATTTTCTTGGGCATCCAAACACAGGAAAGGAAAGACTTTCCTTTCCCAAGGCCCTGATTCCGCGAAACAAACGTAAATTCTGGACAAATGTAAATCTCTGCACATTGTATCCCATAGAGAGGCATCGTTTGGTTCGCAGAAACGAGAGGAAAGGAAATCGATTCTTTGCTATTTCCTTTGCTTTGGGAAATTGCAATTCCAATCAATTTTCTTTCTGGCATTCGGAAATGTAGCTCCCCTCCCCGAAAATTTCGAAATATTTTTATTATTTTATTATTAATATTATTTTTATTATCATTATTATGTTGATGAGGAAATCATTATAAATATTTGTATATTATTTCGGTCAAATTAATATATTATATATGAAGGTGTAGGTGTGTATATATATATAAACGCATATAAATATATATTAAATATATGTGTCGATATAAATATAAATATATGTATATAAGTGGATACTATAATAAACGATGTGTATATATATATACACGCATTTGTATGTATTAGTATATATATGTATTGCTGCTAGTGTTAAATGGTAAACAAACAGAGCTCAAAACCCTCCAACCCAAGTAGTCAAAAAGCCTGACCCTACCTTGTATACACAGCAACTACTCTTTAACTCATCTACTATTTGTTTATACAGGCACCCGACACCCCCTTGCTCTGATCAGCCGAGCCAGGCTTTTCCCCCACACTAGCGTGAAGAGCCGACCTGGTCAAGCCAAGCATTCGACTGAAGGGTCCCCAAACAGCAGCAAATCTCAAGCAATCCCGAGCCTTAACCAATCACAAAGCAGCCCGAGCCTTCCATCCAAAGCCCAGCCGAGCTAACTCCCCACAAGCCTACAAACCCCTCGAGCCCAGGAACCAACCAAGCCCAACACCCCCTCTCGGTTGATAACAGCAGATTCGTTTATATTGTTAACAGCAGATTCGTTTATATGTAACGAGAGAGAGCAACACCCAAACCCTAAGTCGAAGCCGCGCGCGACACCGCGCGCCGCCACCCCAGGCGACCCAGCCAACTGGGCGAACCACCCCGCGGGGCCAACGGCCAGCCACGAGCCACCGGCGGCAGGCCGGACGACCGAACGCGCGCGCTCAGGCGCACAACAAGCAGTAAATCAATGGCAGCACCCCCACTTCGAGGTATGATCCCACCCTCGATACTCCGTCTTTTCGCGAACCGTAAATTGGGTCGGAAAGCCAACATGACCATCTCGAAATCCTTTCAATTAGTTTATTTTGATTCGCACCAGGTGCGATGGAAATCGAGATCCAAATCGAGGAAAAACCCGATTTTTAGAAGATTAGAAACAGTACTAAAACCCTAAGTTCGCGGTCGATTCTCGACTAGGATAACGCGAACCATGGGAAACCGCTTGAACAGATTTGTTGACAACATATATGAGATGGAAACCCCACTTTTGGTTTAATTTTTAGCTATTTGTACAGTAAGAAAATCCAGTTTGAAAACCAAGAAAAACCTGGTTTCAGAAATATAGAAAACTGAAAAATCCTTCCACACGACGTGCGTCCCGCCATTCCGGACGACGTGGTCGCGCACCGTCAGCATCGAAAGCTGCGTAACAGCTTCGTGGTCGTGTGGGCTTTGACGGAATTCAAATTGGTCGCGTGTGCGCGACGAATTTGATGCGTATCCGTCGAAATTCACCGTATCGTGCACGTTGCAAATTCTTCAATTACTTTGTGCACGCTCGTCAGATCGAGACGAAACTTGCGCCATCAGAACCGTATCATTTTTCTGGTCCTGCATGCCAAGTTTGGTCCGATTCTGAGACCGTTGATAAAATTACCGTTTTGCGGGCCCCACGGTCCCACTCAACGGGCGATTTTGTGCACGGCCCGCCGGAATCCAACTTTGGACATACGGTTGGATTCGTATCGGAAAATTGGATCCGTAGACATGTAGTTTGACGACTTTAGAGACCATTGACTCTGGCACGCTTTTCGGTGCAAAGCGGGTCCAACGGCGGACATCATTTTTGCCCGAAATTACCGTTTTGCCCCTGTGTCCAGAATTGGACGTAAGGACAGGCAATCCTAGCTAATTAGACTATTCTGAGATCATTGGTATTGTTTATTTCAGCTTCCGGGGACTGTTGTACGGGTTTTGACTATAGTGGCACATTGAGTAGTTCAGATTGTCAGTTTCACCAGCAAAGGACCACAGGCGAGTACAGTTTATTGTCTGCATTTCGATATTGATCTTTACTATATTTCATTGATTAGTCATTAGTTATGTGATTATTTTCTATTATAAATTGTTGAGTCGGGAATGAGAAGTACCAAGGATGTGTGATCTGACCTTAGACCGTGTAGACCGTGTTGCATTTATTTCTTGTAGACCGTGTAGACCGTGTTGCATTTATTTCTTGTAGACCGTGTAGACAGTGTTTTATTTACTTCTTGTAGACAGTGTTTTATTTACTGCATTTAAACTGTGTAGATCGTGATTATTATTTTGTAGACAGTGTTTCTTTACTGCAATATTTTCTGTAGACCGTGTAACTGTAGACCGTGTAACTTTAGACCGTGTAGACCGCGTCGCATAATTGTCCCGAGACCGATCACATATCAAAGGTACTTCTAATGGTGGAAAAGTATATTGGTCTATTTATTACTATTGATTTTTCTTATGGCTTTACTGTTTATTTTCAAACCCATGATTGATGTCTAACCTTTGTTTTATAGTCATTTTCTTTATTTGAAATTGCATTCAGTGAATTGTGCTCGTTCCATTCCTGACTGGAAACCAACATTTTCAGGTTAGCCGTGGATTCATTTAGCTTGGGGAGTGACGGGAATATTTGCAGACAAAGGCCTAGAGACTAGCTAGATAGTTGAGTTGTAGTCATTCATTTATTTGTACAAGTTTATATTTTTCTACAAATGTAAAACTTGTGATCATTGTAAGTTAAATTAATTATGTGAATGAGTATTATTTGTGATTTTGATCTTCATGGCCGTGACAGCGTTCTACCGCCGACACTGCGGCGTAGGCTGGCTTGGACACGTCTCGTATCCGTTTTAAAAAAAAACGGGTACGGGTCGTGACAAATTTTTGTGGTGGCCCATGCAGGTCAGTCTTCGCGAATCACGCGAACTCGTGATGGTACTTAAGTTAGTTGTACTATTGCGAGCCTGCGGCAAGGAAATGCTCATTCACGAATTAAGATTAATTTAATTTAAATGAATGACTAGGATTAGGAGTCCCTTATACAAATTTACCGATGGGTAGTCTAGGCCATGCAATGTAGATAAGGAGTTATTAATTTTGATAGAGTGTCAGATCCTTACAAGTACGCTATTACCTCTTGATATGACGATAAGATCCAATGTGGATAGGTTATTCGCTTGGTGAGACATGGCCCCCTAGTATTAATGATCTAACCCTGGTAAATTGATTAATTCCTTCTCCTTGCCTCTTAGATATCATCCTCACATCTTAGTCAAATTGTCTATTCAGTCCCTATTTTTGCCCTAAGAGTTATTATTTTATGTTATCCATAGATGAACCTCAACTTAGTTTTGATTCAAAGTTTTTCCTCCAAGGTTTGAATACACATAGAATATATACTAGAATGTTTGTAATCCTTTTTGTCTCCGGTTCTTTCCTCCATGATTAAAACTTTTAGTTGCAGATTGCGACTGATAGGACAAATATTTACGCCTTATTACAGAGTCGACTTGTTTGAATCACTAGAAGCCCAGGAAATTTTTACATACTTTAGTTAAGGAATGTTTGTTAACTCATAATGGCAGGACAGCAGCGCACTGTCGCCATTTAATTGAACTTTGGAGACTATGGATACACTACAGCCAGCAACGCACTGGCGAGACACAACCCCTAAGAGGTGAAAATTAGTTTAAGAGAATATAGGGTATAGAGTATTGCTAAACTATGGCTAGTGGTCCTCTTTGATCATAGTTACCCGGGTGTCGAGATAAGGTAGAGTATCTGATAGTATATCACACCTGAATCACAGAACCAAGAGTTTACCACAGCCCGAGTATACGGGCGAGGCGTAGTCCTCGGTGAAATGACTTCAGACGTGATTACAAATTAAGGATACTATAGAGGATAGGACCGTGCCCTGTATGTCCCATGAGACCCAAAGCCAATACCAGTGGAAGTTTGCAAGTTTGGTAGCATGTCTTCCGACCTAGCACTCCGTATGATCCTCGTGATCTATTGATGAGGAAATTGATTGACACTAATAGATTTACTTAGAATAAAGAATTCAGGAGTCCATAAACCATTAGTCGACCAAGGCCTTAAAGATAAGAAGAAAGTGGGATGACTGTATAAGCAAGAACCCCAGGTGAGTTTTCGCTTCTCACAAACTCGAACTACTTGTGCCTTCTTTCAAAAATCTCGCATAATTGTATTCGACTATCTTAACAAACGCTGCTGTCACAGCTTAGTTTTGCAAGCTCACTCTGTTCTCGAGCTTGATTTGAGGCATATGTTTAGTGGGGACGCCTGCTAACTTATTGTCTAATCAGAATCAGTGTATTATGGTCTGATCAACCATAATGCATTTGGTTCGCTCTTCGTTTAATTACACTACATGGATGGAGATATATAGGTATCTAGGATCTCATCCGTGACTGCTTGACAAATTCTCTTGAATTATACGTTCGCCCTTGAATCACGTGATTGTATTCAGTAACATCTTTCTTGAACTCTTTATTGTTTTGTCTCACTGATTTGGAAAGACAGAAGCTCGTAATTGGTAGAGAGATACCGAGTATTCCCATGGCTATGGTAGTTGTATACACAAGGGTAACTATCGTCAACCAGCCATGTGATTGAGTTACTCGTTCTCCTCTCGACCCCAAAATGTTATCGGGACTTTCTAGCTGCCTGAATTTGAGAATGATTAGGGTTTTTCCCTTAGTCGAATTTCCAACCCAAGAGACCATCTATCCTCAAGGAACCAATTGTTGTGAGCCTCTAACTATTTGCTGGAAGCTTGCATTAACTAGCAATCCATAAACCTTAACCCAACCTTTCCTCGACCAAAGCCCACAGTTTAGACATGAGATGAATAGACAAGGATATGGACAATTATTTACCGTGACTATGGTAGATGCTCATCCCGAGATTGGATTCCAACAAATATTACCCTAGTTATGTAAATATTATTATTAAGACCTCACTAGTGTTGGAACACCACAGTCACTAGCTTAGCCAATACCATGGCTTAAATATCCTGTCGTATTATGATCTACCAGTGGTCAACAGCAATACACGATCATTACAGCTCTTGTGACAATAGTCTGGCAAGCTTGAACCGTATAGAGTTTCACGACTTAGTTGTTAGAAATCTTTTAGATGATGTGCCTTAGAGTTGGTTACCCCATCGGAAACTCTTGTGTACTGTGGACGAGTAGGTCATTCTAGTATATCGACCATGTGTCATCGTACACACTCGTTTCCTATTTAACGAGGAACGAATCTTGAGTTGACTCATATCTACTGTATTCCGTTACGTCGTGCCTTTATTAACAAGAGTCGGGGTACAGTATCCGGACTTTGAAAATCCTTCTAACCTCATTATTCCTAAGACCATGCTCTAATTTCTAAGGTGGGTAGACTGTAAGCCTTCCAAAATTTTTGGGATATACAAGGATTACCGATGGATTTGAATAACTTCCATTAGGATGATGATTAGTGCTCTTGGACTCCCACTTTTCATTTAGATCATTTTGTGTCCTCGATCGTGCCGTTAATATTCGAAGCACGAGACCAGCTGTTATCTTCCAACAAATTTCATATGCAAGATCTAGACGAGTCCACCTTCATCTAGGAATATCATGTCCCACTCAAACGCGTCCCCTTGTACTCTACTTTTATGGTACGATTTTCAGGACGAAAGGACTAGATATAACCCTTACCATGATGCGAGTATACTTTCCAACCACCAATAGAGACTCAACCTCGACTCGAACCTTTCGACCCAATATATGGTTGTGATCTACTCGAAGCCCACTACGCACATGTCACTAGTGTGTTACTCAATTGTGTCTTCTCGTGCTACTTAAACACAAAAGTCACGGAAGACGCATTTTGGACATAAGACCTGGCTAACTAACCCGACTGGCAACTAGCTCAACCACTTGGGTTGAAATCTATTCTAGGTTACCCTAGCCTAGTAGAAATAGTTCTATCATTGGGATCTTATCAAGCCATATAGATTGAAGCCCAAGGTTCATCCAACAGACGATTGATGTCCAATTAGGGAACCCATTGAAATCCAGAAATACCCCTTTCATACCACCATATTTGGACTATAAAACCAAACTAATTGGAAGAGGTCCCTATAACTATTAGGTTGCCTCCCCCTCTTAGAATGTGAAGTCGTCCGTAACCATTACTCCATCTACCGGGAAGTCACGATATGATCTTGTATTACATTTTATATCCCTTGCTCGTGTGTTTAAATAACCACGGAAAAGATCACAATCTTGATTTCCCAGATTCCGTTTTATTATAGATATGGTTTAGAATTTCAAGAATGGGACTTCTGTATTGAACGGAGTGCAAGCCCTCTAGAAAACGAAGAGTTCTTCGATTTAGCAAATGACTGGACTAGAGTAGCCCAATCTAGCAAAATAGGTCAATGGCTCACAAACCTTCTTTCTGTCTACATCATTGGATATTCCCTACCGCTCTGGAAACTTCAAATTCACTCTCGGTTATTTTTCCTTATCTTCCTGCCCCCCTATCTCGGAGTGACGAATGGTCACGCTTATTAGATTTCACCAATATTTCTTAGCTACTTGTGTAATTTGTTGATTGTTAGATTTTGGATTGCTGGATAGATAGGAGAGGGTGGTAGATGACTTATGCCTAGATATCTGTCGGTAGAATTGTTAGAAACTAGTTAGAAAATTATAAGATTTTAGTGACCATGTTTTGGAGAGTAGTGTGACCAAAGGTGGGTAGAAGTCCTCGAAGTTTTCGGAGTTACAAAATGACAAGAAAGAGGATACAACTATTTTGAGAAAATAAAATTGAGGAAATTAAGGGAACACTAGACTTTGAATTTTAAGAAATAGTTATGAATTTGAATTTCGAGGACGAAATTATTTTAAGGTGGGTAGATTTGTAGCTCCCCTCCCCGAAAATTTCGAAATATTTTTATTATTTTATTATTAATATTATTTTTATTATCATTATTATGTTGATGAGGAAATCATTATAAATATTTGTATATTATTTCGGTCAAATTAATATATTATATATGAAGGTGTAGGTGTGTATATATATATAAACGCATATAAATATATATTAAATATATGTGTCGATATAAATATAAATATATGTATATAAGTGGATACTATAATAAACGATGTGTATATATATACACGCATTTGTATGTATTAGTATATATATGTATTGCTGCTAGTGTTAAATGGTAAACAAACAGAGCTCAAAACCCTCCAACCCAAGTAGTCAAAAAGCCTGACCCTACCTTGTATACACAGCAACTACTCTTTAACTCATCTACTATTTGTTTATACAGGCACCCGACACCCCCTTGCTCTGATCAGCCGAGCCAGGCTTTTCCCCCACACTAGCGTGAAGAGCCGACCTGGTCAAGCCAAGCATTCGACTGAAGGGTCCCCAAACAGCAGCAAATCTCAAGCAATCCCGAGCCTTAACCAATCACAAAGCAGCCCGAGCCTTCCATCCAAAGCCCAGCCGAGCTAACTCCCCACAAGCCTACAAACCCCTCGAGCCCAGGAACCAACCAAGCCCAACACCCCCTCTCGGTTGATAACAGCAGATTCGTTTATATTGTTAACAGCAGATTCGTTTATATGTAACGAGAGAGAGCAACACCCAAACCCTAAGTCGAAGCCGCGCGCGACACCGCGCGCCGCCACCCCAGGCGACCCAGCCAACTGGGCGAACCACCCCGCGGGGCCAACGGCCAGCCACGAGCCACCGGCGGCAGGCCGGACGACCGAACGCGCGCGCTCAGGCGCACAGCAAGCAGTAAATCAATGGCAGCACCCCCACTTCGAGGTATGATCCCACCCTCGATACTCCGTCTTTTCGCGAACTGTAAATTGGGTCGGAAAGCCAACATGACCATCTCGAAATCCTTTCAATTAGTTTATTTTGATTCGCACCAGGTGCGATGGAAATCGAGATCCAAATCGAGGAAAAACCCGATTTTTAGAAGATTAGAAACAGTACTAAAACCCTAAGTTCGCGGTCGATTCTCGACTAGGATAACGCGAACCATGGGAAACCGCTTGAACAGATTTGTTGACAACATATACGAGATGGAAACCCCACTTTTGGTTTAATTTTTAGCTATTTGTACAGTAAGAAAATCCAGTTTGAAAACCAAGAAAAACCTGGTTTCAGAAATATAGAAAACTGAAAAATCCTTCCACACGACGTGCGTCCCGCCATTCCGGACGACGTGGTCGCGCACCGTCAGCATCGAAAGCTGCGTAACAGCTTCGTGGTCGTGTGGGCTTTGACGGAATTCAAATTGGTCGCGTGTGCGCGACGAATTTGATGCGTATCCGTCGAAATTCACCGTATCGTGCACGTTGCAAATTCTCCAATTACTTTGTGCACGCTCGTCAGATCGAGACGAAACTTGCGCCATCAGAACCGTATCATTTTTCTGGTCCTGCATGCCAAGTTTGGTCCGATTCTGAGACCGTTGATAAAATTACCGTTTTGCGGGCCCCACGGTCCCACTCAACGGGCGATTTTGTGCACGGCCCGCCGGAATCCAACTTTGGATATACGGTTGGATTCGTATCGAAAAACTGGATCCGTAGACATGTAGTTTGACGACTTTAGAGACCATTGACTCTGGCACGTTTTTCGGTGCAAAGCGGGTCCAACGGCGGACATCATTTTTGCCCGAAATTACCGTTTTGCCCCTGTGTCCAGAATTGGACGTAAGGACAGGCAATCCTAGCTAATTAGACTATTCTGAGATCATTGGTATTGTTTATTTCAGCTTCCGGGGACTGTTGTACGGGTTTTGACTATAGTGGCACATTGAGTAGTTCAGATTGTCAGTTTCACCAGCAAAGGACCACAGGCGAGTACAGTTTATCGTCTGTATTTCGATATTGATCTTTACTATATTTCATTGATTAGTCATTGGTTATGTGATTATTTTCTATTATAAATTGTTGAGTCGGGAATGAGAAGTACCAAGGATGTGTGATCTGACCTTAGACCGTGTAGACCGTGTTACATTTATTTCTTGTAGACCGTGTAGACCGTGTTGCATTTATTTCTTGTAGACCGTGTAGACAGTGTTTTATTTACTTCTTGTAGACAGTGTTTTATTTACTGCATTTAAACTGTGTAGATCGTGATTATTATTTTGTAGACAGTGTTTCTTTACTGCAATATTTTCTGTAGACCGTGTAACTGTAGACCGTGTAACTGTAGACCGTGTAACTTTAGACCGTGTAGACCGTGTCGCATAATTGTCCCGAGACCGATCACATATCAAAGGTACTTCTAATGGTGGAAAAGTATATTGGTCTATTTATTACTATTGATTTTTCTTATGGCTTTACTGTTTATTTTCAAACCCATGATTGATGTCTAACCTTTGTTTTATAGTCATTTTCTTTATTTGAAATTGCATTCAGTGAATTGTGCTCGTTCCATTCCTGACTGGAAACCAACATTTTCAGGTTAGCCGTGGATTCATTTAGCTTGGGGAGTGACGGGAATATTTGCAGACAAAGGCCTAGAGACTAGCTAGATAGTTGAGTTGTAGTCATTCATTTATTTGTACAAGTTTATATTTTTCTACAAATGTAAAACTTGTGATCATTGTAAGTTAAATTAATTATGTGAATGAGTATTATTTGTGATTTTGATCTTCATGGCCGTGACAGCGTTCTACCGCCGACACTGCGGCGTAGGCTGGCTTGGACACGTCTCGTATCCGTTTAAAAAAAAAACGGGTACGGGTCGTGACAGGAAAAGCCAAGAAAATTGGGAGTGAAACTGAATCCTTAGAGGAGGAAAATGAATCCTTGGGTGGATGAGGGAACCATTTTCCCCATATTTTTCTTTCTCTTGGGAATCAATTTCCTTTCCTACTCATTTTCTTTGGCATCCAAAAACAGGAAAAAAAAAAGACTTTCCTTTCCCAAGCCAGAACTAAACATTAATTCTGGACAAATGTAAATCTCTGCACATATCTGCACATAGTATCCCATAGAGATTACTTCAATCCCTATGGCAATGGGGATGACTTCCCTATGGCACAACATTGACTTCATATAAATTCTTCCTTAGGCTAGGGAAAAATAGAGTGACAATCGGGATGACTTCCCTATGGCACGACGATGACTTCATATAAACTCTTCCTTGGGCTAGGAAAAAATACAGGTGTCTAATTTCTTTCTTCTTCTTCTTCTTCTTCTTCTTCTTGAGATCAGTCATTAATGACTGTCCTGTCCTGGGCTACTAACCATGATCCCCTTTGTCCGGATTGGAATTCGAACCCACGTCCACTCCACGCCTACCTTACCAGTGTTACCACTGGACCATCCCGTTAGTGGTAAGATTATACTTTCTAAGGGAAGTTTGAGGCTATCCGCTGGTCAGTTGAGGTTCAACTTCGTCACCAGTAAGGTGGGTCTTCCAACCTACCACCTAGTATATTCTAAGTTCTATGGCAATAGCCTTTTTCACATGGTTGCTTTTAAAACAAAAACAAAAACAAAAACAAATCAATTGTACAAGGTTTCTTAATTTAGTGCTTTGCAGAAGGACCAAATTTGATAGGAAAAGCCTTGAATGAAGGCCATGATGAGAGAACGGACTACCTTTGGTATTTATTGGTATCTGCAGGATCATCAACTTCTACAAGTGCCTGAAGAGTCCTTGGCTTCTCCCGAACCACGGGAATGCCTGTAACTATAGCATCATATTTGGCTACAACTTCTTGCAAGTCATCATTTAGAGCAAGCCCTTCACAGAGAAGATCCTCATCCCTAAAACAAAAAATAAAGAACATAATAATTGTGAAGATAGTAGGGCAGTATCATGCTTGCACAATATGTGAGAATAAGGTTGCGCCTAGTATATGATATCACCATGAAAGTAACAGAAGTTAAGTTTATGAGGTACTAAAAGAAGAATATATAACCACACTCTAGTCTAATTTAGAGCTACATAGATACAAACATATCCCAAATCATAGGCAAAATGTGGGAATAAACTGAAAAAGAAAGATTCCACAAACTCAGAACTTGGTTTAAGAGCAAGAAAGACTCGATCACTCAACACAAGCATATACAAACATAATAAATGAAAAACTGATTCCTAGTATGGAAAAGGATACCAGAACGATATAAGTAAAAAAGAATAGCCAGGAATATTCTAATGAAGGAAAAAGGGAGATGGAAGAAGAGTGTCAGAAATGATGGGAAAAAGGAAATAAAAGGATTTAACTAGAAAAGGAAAAATATTAGACAGTAATTGATGGTTTGTGAAAAAGGTATAGTTATAAAATTTTAAGCTTACTAATCTATATACTTTCTTTGCAAGAATCAACAGTAAGAGGACTCACGATGTCGAGTTCACAAGATGTACCAATTTTTGCCTGAACGTACGACACTGTTGTACAAGATCAAGAATTACCTCCTGCTTAATTCCCTGTAATCCAGTATAAACACCACTCAGTTGTAGAGTTATGAAAACAAATATTTGCAACAGAACCACCAACTAGATAAAGTAAGCCAAAATGTCAAATGTTGCAAAGTCCATTACTAACAAAATAGATAGATAGCTAGCTAGCTAAGTTTCTTTAGTCAATTTTAGGAGCATTTAAATGTGAACCAGGAAGCATGGACCTCTGTATCCAGGTCATGCACATATGTCCAATGGTTGGGCACCAACATGACTGCAACACATGTCGGACATTGCAAATAAGCTATCTATCCAGCTCTTAAACAGTTGATCACTTGATCATCCGGAATTGGTTCAAACGTGCCCGTTCTTTGGGTTCATATGAAACTCGCTCAGGTACATTTTGGACATGCTTTGAATAGGTTATGTTGGCTATTACGTTATTGTGTCTTACGACAGAGATGAGAGAAACTTGACCAGATTATGAACGATAAATGGGATGTATTGGATAGAGAAAAAAAAAAGAAGAAGAAGAAAGGAGCTTCAAATTGACTAGAAAGTCGACACTGCCACAATCATCTGACTATGTTAACGAGTCTGCCAAAGCCAATGCCAATGCCAAGTCCCTTAGCACCACCAACGAATGTAGCTTCTCTATTATTTTTTTCTAATTTTATCTCCTAGGGTGCACGTAATTTGCTCACATGCATAATGGAGCACCTAAATGCAAGCTATCTCCATTTAAAGTCATTTGAATGCCTTATGCTAATATTCAAGTGAAATCATGTGGACTGAACATTTCTAATTGATGCAACAAAACGTTTTTTATTTTCATTACTGAAAAATTGTCATTTTGCAATGCAACGTCATTTTGCAATACTTGATGCATGAGTTAAAAAGTATCCAAATTACAAAAGTTCCTATTCTTGGATGATGTATGATATATATACATCACTTACAACAGTGATGATCATGCATTTTACGCACAACACAAACATAGCAATGGTTGTTATGGCAATTACGATTCCTGACTTGCTACAAATCATAAAGCCTCTATCCAATAAGGTGTCAGTCATTTGTCATTAACGTAGTTTTGATAAAGGACACTGAAAATTTGAATATAAACTATTGGGCAATCAGAAATATAAAATAGAAGGATACCTCTTTGTCCTCAGGATCTAAAGCACTCAGCATATCAGAGAGAACAACCATAATTCCACGAGCATTTTGCATCTCTGTGAGGCTGAAGAAGAATCAAGATAAGAAAATATAATAGAACTTATGGACAAAGAAACGAAATAAAGACATTTACCAGCATATACCCGAAAAAATTCATGGAAGCTATTGCCCAATGAAAAGATAGTTGTATCATGACCATGATAATTGTGTCGGTTCAATGCTACTAGATTGAAATATCATTTTATTTTCAATCTACCAAAATTAAACATCTAAATTACCTAATCAATATCTGAAAACCAAAGAGTTCCAAAAAATGGGGATTTCTCTGCTATTACAAATCATCCTCAAAAGTAAACATTTACCTTCATTCAACCAAAAGGACTAAAAAAGTGATATTAATTTTAGTATCGGACAATCTCTATGAGTATCTATTCACAATTTTGAAAGCAGAACGAGTTTCAGCACTCGAAAACAATATAAATTTATGTAAGTACCGTAAATAAAGAAAATTAGAGACCGGCTCTTTAATCTACAAAGAAAATAGTTGTCATATAACAAAGCTTCAGTTGATACAAATGGATCTAGTGATGTAATCAAATTCTTTCTTGCTACTGTGTTCGCAAAGGGCCCTTTACTTGCGATGAGTAAAAGAGACTCGTGAAATAAAAATCAAGGGCTCATCAGACCAAAGTACAACTAGTAAGGACATCATGTAATGTTAAATATAGTTTCTCAATAGGTTTCTTGCATCTAATCCACAATCCACTGAAAAGAAAAGTAACATAGATCATATACGAGCTTAGGTAAATCAAACATTTTGCCAACACAGCATGTATTTGAATAACAATGGTAGAAAAGAAAAGCTCTAACGTTTACTAGGGAAAAAAAATCATTTATCAACAAAATTCAAAGGAATAAAATGGATAAAACAAAATGATGGTGCCCAAACATTTCATACTGCTGCACACATGGACTAAGCAACACACCTCATACTAGGAACCTCAGAACCATCAAGAGAGTCTTTTGATTCATGTCGCTTGGAAGTTTGATGATAGGTTGACAGATGCTTCGAATGTGGAGGAGTAAATATAGGCGCAGACCTCTCAGGTCTTTTAGGAAAAACAACTCCAGCTCGCTGATGATCAGGAGAAAGAAGCATCAGCTTAGAAACTTAGAAAAGTTTCATTTATGGTTATCTAAACTTAAACTATCACAACAACTGTAAAACTGAAATACCCAGAATATATATATAAAAATAAAAAAATTATATATATATATATATATATATATATATATATATATATATATATATATATATACCAGAAATTCTAGGCTTCACCGTAGAGCTTTGACGTTACAAAAATGTCATTTTCCAACCTTATATATATATCAAAATATGTTTAAATTAACTAGGGGTAAACTATGTAAATTACACATCTTCCCACTAACATAATTATTCAACACTATTAATTACACATTACCAACTACAATAAATATTCATCAACTCAAAAATAAATATACTTCAAAATATTTCATACTGTTTCAAAATAGCCTTATCATAAAAACACAGACAATAACATGTGCAACGTAGTAATAAGTTCAACAATATTGATTTGTCTCTAAAAAAAGGTTTAATATTATTGACATGTTACTAATAAAAATCACTTAATTATAAGATGAAAGTAGAAAAAGTTTGTAGAATACCAGCAACTCCTGATATGCTGCATAGTATTGTGGATATCTTGCCCGCGGACCACCAAAGGCGTCCTGCCAGGTGTCGATCAAGACTAGTATCTTCTCCTTGACATGAAAATCAGGCTGCAGAGCAAGAGAAAGAATGTTCAATATTTCCAGTGAGGACAGGCATATGTTTTTCAAATTCTAAAACCACCTTCTTTTTCACTATCTTTGCCATTTCATGCGGAACGTCTCTCTCTGCAACATGCATATGAACTATGTCCGAGCAATTCTTTATTATTGTTTCCAGTAGCTGAAAAAATGGCAGAAAGGCACACATATATAAGTTGAAGAATCTGAATACGACACGGCAATTGATGCATCCTAGTGTACATTGGTGTATCCGTGTCATGCTGGATACATGTCCGATAAGACACGGCACACGCACAACACCGACTTTTGGAGGGTTCGTGCTTCCTAGGATACTTACAAGTAATATGACAAAATTCCTTGAAACATTTGCAGACTTACGGTCAGCGCAAGAAGTTGGACCTTCGGATTCTTATGTCCAATTCGTTTTTTAATGCCTTTGACGACATCCTTTGCTTGCCTAGTTAAACAAAAATTCAATACAAAAAGAATTAGATATAAACATCAACAAATCATATATATTTACAAAAATAAAAAATAAAAGAAATTATAAATAATCCTAATAGTTCTTGCTTGCCTAGTTAAACAAAAAGACAATACAAAAAGAATTAGATATAAACATCAAAAAATCATATATATTTTTAAATATATATATATAAATAATCCTAATTTTCGACCTTTATTCAAGAAAACTTCAAATTTTCAACTGTGTAAAGTTAGTGTTATATTGATTCATGTATTTCACAATTCCTTACTTCGTAGACTACTATATATAATTGCTCTAATCTTTATTAAAATTCAGCACCAGCCATCTTAATTATTCTAAATTTATTATTAATATTTATTATTTTATACTTGTATACTATTTAGGAATACCAAATGACACCTCCGTAATTACCTAACTATCGCTATTAAGTTAAATTATCAATTTTAATTAGTAGGCTAAATTGCAACTTGATACCCTCAACTATCACTGTTTTTTAACTTGATATCCTCAACTTTTATAGGTACTAACTTAATACCCTATCTCAACTTATATTTTTAACTTGATACCCAAAATTTTTTTAATTCCTAAACTACCCTCCCCTCCCGGTTGCTACTTCCTCCACCCCTCCCCTCCCCCGACGGCCATCTCCACCCCCCCCCCACCGGCGACCACCCCCACTACCCGCCCCTGACCAACCCCCCTACCCGCCCCCGACCCCCCCCCCCCCCACCGGCGACCACCGCCCCTACCCCCCCTCCCCTCCCCCACCGCCGCGCACTGCCCCGCGCGCCGCCGCCTGCTGGCGCCGCAGTCCGCTGCCACCCACAGCCGGAGAGAGAGGGGGTGGAGGGTTGGGGGGAGAAGGAAGGGACAATTTGGTCCCATTTTTTTTCCAAGGTATCAAATTAGTACCTATAAAAGTTGAAGGTATCAAGTTGAAAAACCGTGATAGTGAGGGTATCAAGGTGTAATTTAGCCTAATTAATAACATATACAAGGGTATATTTGGAAGGAAAAAAAATCCGCGATGAAGGTGAACTTTTCTTAATTTTTCCATTATATAGCATACTAGTCTACATGTACGTGCTTTGCACGTATTTTAATTAGAATATCATAAGGTCAGCTGTCGTCTTTCCGTCTTTTCCAGGTGACTATTTATGTGTGCTTTCATTTTACAATACCAAGAGATTCGAAAGTACGAATTTTTTTCATGTTTTTAATTTTCTATTGAGAATAATAATCTTTGAAAAATGGTAAGGACGGAAAATTTTATTACCATTGTATAGAAAAAGAAAACTTCATAGCATGCAAACTTTATTGCTTTGACTTTTAAACATAATGACATGCAAATTGATATAATGACATCATGTTTATAAAATACTCAAGGGTATTTTAGGAATTCAATATATAGTAGAATAGATACTACTAGTAAATATGCACATACATGTTGCACCTATTTTTACCGTCCTTTAATTAACTTTTTCTGTACTTGGAAAAAGCAAAATGCACCAAAAGATCAAACTATATTTCCTTTAATTTTTTTCCATATGTAATTACCTAGCTGCCCTTGTTAAATTTAATGAACAATTTTAATTAGTAAAGTTAGGCAAGGGTATATTTGGAAGAAAAAATTTGCGGTGAAACCATTTTTTTCTTATTACACAGTAGTAGATTATTACTATTAGATAAGGTCGTTCATTAATGACAGTCTCTGTCGAGATCTTCTATTATACCAAGAACCTCCCCCATTAACTCTACTAATAAAGCACATGCGCATTTGCACCTAATTTCTTTATTAAACAATAATTAAAATTAAATTTGTTGAAATATTTTAAATTAAAATTTGTTATAGTTTTTTTTTTTTTCCATAGTATCAAACCCACTCAGCCAGAAAGAATACCCTACCTTAACCACATGAATTAGAGATGTTTGATATAGTTTGATAATATTAGATAGTTAAACAATTAACTAGAATTTATTTATTTTTAAATTTTTAATTATGTGAGGATATACAATACAATAATTCTACTAAATAAATAGAGAGTAAACGATACAATTAAAAAAAAAAAAAAAACTGGAGCAGTTGAGAAATGGGAAGCTTGATACCCAGGGTCGTGGTTGAGCATGTCGCATATCTCGAGGTTCATGGCCCAGTCTGGGCCGATGAGCATGTCGGTGGTCGCCCGATCCACCAACGAACCCGCCATCTTTCCGACCCGAATCCGTTAGGGATCGGAAGAGCCTAGATAGAGAGAGAATGGAAAAGAATTTAGAGAGACAAAGAGGAGAAGAGGAAGTTGTGGAGAAATTTGCTTTTCTTCTTCTTTCATGAAATAGCGCCGAGTTTTTTGACGAAGTTAATCCTAAATATGGAAATTTCGGAAACCTTCTTTTAGTTGGCGGGGTTCGCAAACCGTAGTGGAAAATTATCTGACGGTCCCGGATGGGTCTGGGATTCTATTTCAGGATTCAGTTGTATATCCATGTTTTTTCTTTCTTTTTTTTAATTAAATATATCTTTAACGGCATGTTTTGTTTTGTTCAAGCAAGTCACCATGTATATTCATGGGCTATTTATAAGGGTACATGAAAAGTTGGGGATTGGGGCTAGTCAATATTTGAGGAGAATTTATTGGGACTCTTCAAATTTTCTACTTATGGGTTGTCCAAACCCCACACCCCCCCAAAGTCCGAATTTCACTCTCATTTCTAAATTTCACTCTCTCTCTTCCAAAACCCTTCTTCTTCTATCCATCTTCTTCTTCTATCAATCTTCTTCTTCTTCTTTTCTACCATTTTCATTCTCACATCTCCATCAAAATTCTAGTTTTCTTCTCATCTTCTTCTTCTTCTCCACCATGTCCAACATCACCATCTCCATCAAAACCCTAGTTTCCTTCTCATTCCCAATTTCGATGGCACCCAAAAAATTAAATAAACCCTAAAATACATGAAAATAAAGCTTAAATACTTCTTTTCTCACAAATAATGCATGAAAATAAATCCTAAAATACATATTTTACTCTATTATCAAGATTGAAATAAATCCTAACATGTTTTTTCAGTCCTGAAAGGAACTTGGTGTACAGCAAGTCCCTTTCAGGACTACCTCAACTTCTGGCAGTCATCAATATGTCTAGGACTACTGTCAGAAATTGTGGCAGTCCTGCTGTAGAGCATGTCCCTTTCAGGACTGTCACAATTTCTGTCAGTTCTCAGTACTTCTAGGACTGCCAGCAATTGTGGCAGTCCTCTTGTACATCGAGTCTATTTCAAGACTGCCACAATTTCTGGCAGTACTCAATACTTCTAGGACTGTCAGAAATTGTGGCAGTCCTGATATGAACTCAATTCTTCTACAACTAGGATTTCTTTCATAGTTTTTTCTACAACTAGAATTTCATGCATAATTCTTCTATTAATTAGGGCTGTAAAACGATTCAAACCGTTCGCATTCGGCTCGTGTTTTGCTCGGTCCAAGCTCGGTTTAAGCTCGTTCGTGGACTAATCGATACCAAGTTCGACCATAGGTTGTTCGACTCGATCTTGTTCGCAAACAGGCTCGAGCTCGGCTTGGTTTCTCATATTAGGACTTTTTTCTATATGTTATGCCTTTTTTAATAGATAGAAATACATTTTATCTAAGAAATTTTACTCATTTTTTTGTTCTTTATATGATGGTAAATTTATGATGTAAAGAGCATAAGTAATTCAATAAAAAAGTCTTTAAAACTTAAAAGAAACAATGTGATATTCTATACAACATGTCCTATAAATACTCACTACTAGGGCTGTAAAACGATTCAAACCGTTCGCACTCGGCTCGTGTTCGGCTCGGTCCAAGCTCGGCTCGAATCAAACTCGTTCGATAGTTAAGTCAAACCAAGCTTGAACACTCTTTGTTCGAGCTCGTTTGTTCGATTTTCAGCCTTACTATTAATAAAGAAAAATTGGTTAATAGACAAATAGATTAATAGATTTGATAACCCAATTTCTTCTACAACTAGGGTTTCATCCATAATGCCCAAACAAGAAGAAGAAAAAGAGCAAAAAATCAAATAAACTAGGTTTGAAAAATTGATGTTCTTGTTGTTCTTGTTCTTCTTGTTCTTCTTCTTTTTTTCTTCTTGTTCTTCTTCTTCTTGTGAGGAAAGAGAGGAGAGCAAAATAAAAATAAAAAGTCGACTTATATACTCACATGTTGACTAGTCCAGAGTAATTTTTTCAATGACAAACTTGTAAATAAATTAAAATTTGCTTTTGGCTAGCCCTGATCAACTTTAACGGCATGTTTTGTTTTGTTCAAGCAAGTCACCATATATATTTCTATTCTATACATGGTATTCTTTTTAACTAAAATTATTTATACTAACTACCTCTAAGTTTTGATTTTAAATACTGATATTCCTACTTTTAATTATATTGATATTCCTACTTTTAATTTTTTCCAGGATTCAGTTGTATATCCATGTTTTTCTTCTTTTTTAATTAAATATATCTTTAACGGCATGTTTTGTTTTCTTCAAGCAAGTCACCATATATTACTATTCTATACATGGTATGCTTTTTAACTAAAATATTTATACTAACTACCTCTAAGTTTTGATTTTAAATACTGATATTCCTACTTTTAATTATATTGACCATCCCTCCCTTTAGAAAAAAATTTAAAATACGAGTAGCTAGTGTTATAATCTTTTTATTTTTATTTTAAAGTAAGGATACCTCATGTAATAAACATAAATATGGAGGTAACCAGTGTAATTAGTTTATAAGTAGGAACACTTTGTATTATAAACAGAAAATTTCATATAAAGCATCATAGTTTAAAGCAATTCTAAGAATAGTATTAGATTTTCAAAAATTGCAAAGAAAGCCCCCAACCGGACTTTTAAAGTCCGGTTGCTTATGTCATCCGAAATAAGGAGTTCTAAGGAGGATTAAGGATTAAAGCGGAGTACGAATGAGAGCAGCGGACTTCAAAAGTCCGGTTGCTGACATCATGCTTATGTCTACACAATTTTCCATTATTTCGGGTAAACTAATTAATATCAATTTGTACCATGTTGGGGTTAACTATTTCTACAATTTTGTGGAGACAATTTTTCTACACATTTTGGGGTACAATATTTCTACAACTTCTCTAGAAAATTTTGGGCTATTTTTTCAATATTTCTAATTATTTCTATTATTTTTTTACAATATTTCTAATAACTTCTAATTATTTTTTAATTTTTCTAATTATTTGTACAATATATCTAATTTTTCTGCAATATCCCTATTTATTTCTAATTATTTTTTAACAATATTTCTAATTATTTGTAATTATATTTCTAATATATATAATTATTTGTACAATATTTCTAATTTATTTTCTACAATATTTTTTTACACTATTTTCTAAAAACATTTCTACAAATTAATAATATCATAATTTGTAGATTATTTCTAGATTATTTCTACAAATATTGTCTACACTATTTCTACAAATAATTGTACAAAATTCTACGAATATTGTCTACATTAATATTGTCTACACTATTTCTACAAATATTTGTACAAATTAATTTGTACAAATTTTTGCACAAATTATTTCTACAAATTTTTGCACAAATTATTTCTAAAAAAAACCTATTAATAATTTCTACATTATTTTACAAAAATATTTGTACAAATTAATTTCTACAAATATTGTCTACACTATTTCTACAAATAATTGTACAAAATTCTACAAATATTGTCTACATTAATATTGTCTACACTATTTCTACAAATTAATTTCTACATTATTTCTACAAACATTGCGTCACTAGGTGATATTATCAGCCGGACTTTTAAAATCCGTCTCCTCTTAAACAACAATCTCCTTCCATTAATCCCCAATTTCATCAGACTTTCAAAGTCCGGCCCAATGTCCTTTTTGAAATTTCAGCAAACCTAATACTGTCCTTGAAATTAGAGAAAAATTAAGTGCTTTTTATGCAATTTTCTGTATTATAAATTCAGAACTTAAAAATAGTTACTGTAAATAACCTTTAATATAACATACATTAATTTTCATTTTATTTTTATTTAATCAAAGGTGCTTTGAGCCCCCTCTCGACTCTTTATTAACCTGCCCATGGCTGACCACCTGACATGTCTTTGTGGTGGAAGAGCTTCCGGACTCAATTTTGCACTCAACCACCGTAATAGAAATTTTGGACTCATCTATGATACATGGATCATATCAACTATTGTTGATATCAAACAACCCTTAGGTCTCGTTTGGTTCGGAATGGAAGGAAAAGAAAATCAATTCCTTGTGATTTCTTTTCTTTGAAAAACTTTAATTTCTATTGATTTTTCTTTCCGATGTTTGGCAATGCCAAAAAATTTGGAAAAGAAAGTGAATACTTCAATATAGAAAAGTGATTCCTTCCTTGGATGGATGTAATCACTTTCTTCCCTAATTTTTCTTCTATTGGGAATCACTTTCCTTTCCTCCTCAATTTCTTGGACGTCCAAACATAGAAAAGTAATCACTTTTCTTTTCCAACCAAGAGATTCTGCGAACCAAACGAGGCCTAAAGAACCCTCTTCTCTAGCACCGAAAAGAGGTGAAAAGTTGTCAGGGAGTAGAAGCTCATGAAGATAATGGTCCAAATCTGGAGCAAAGACAACTCAACTGCTAAGAAATAGGGAAGAATGATATTTCCCTTTTTATGCTGTGAAAATCGGTGGAGGATTAGTTTTAGGGCTTTAATTGTTAAGTGAAAATTTTGCAACGTATACAATTAGATCACGGTTGTGAAAAAACTGTCAATAAAAAAATAAAAAAATAAAAAAATAATAATAATAATAATAATAATAATAATAAAAGTAATGAAAAATAATAATTAAAAATTAAAAACTAAAAATTAAAATTATACATATATATATATATATATATATATATATTATATATATATATATATATATTAGAATATATATATAGTAGAATATATATATCTATTATACAAAACACAAAGGTTTTTGAATCCTAGGGCTGACTGTGCCAAGGTAAAGAGTGGTTGGGATTTAATCTTGGGCCTCGTTTGGTTCGCGGAATGGAAGGGAAAGGAAATCAATTCCTTGTCATTTCCTTTCCTTTGGGAAACTTTAATTCCTATTGATTTTCCTTTCCGATGTTTGGCAATGACAAGGAATTTGGAAAGGAAAGTGAATACTTCAATGTGGGAAAGTGATTCCTTCTTTGGATGGATGGAATCACTTTCCCCCCTAATTTCCCTTCCATTGGGAATCACTTTCCTTTCCTCCTCAATTCCTTGGACATCCAAACTAGGAAAGTAATCACTTTCCTTTCCCAACCGGGAGATTCCGCCAACCAAACGAGGCCTTGGTGAATCAAAGATTGTGGAGTTTTATGGAAAATCCAAAGAGTAGGGTTTGCACTCATAATGGTTGTGGATGAGCATTATTGAGAGTGGAATTTTATGGGAAATGAGCATTATTGAGAGTGGGATTTTATGGGGAATCCAAAGAGTGGGGTTTGCACTCATAATGGTTGTGGATGGGCAATTGAGAGTGGTGGCCTCATAATTATTATTGTTCGTTTAAAATTGAGGGTCCAAGATTTAAGGGGAATACCTTAAATGAACCATGCCCTATGAGCGAGTTATGACTAGTTTTACTATATAATAGGAAAGGGAAACTTAGATGGTGAAACTTTTGAATTCCGAAAATACCCTTACATACTTATACTAATTAAAAATAGTTCATTAAAAGGACAACTTAATAATTAGGAAGACTACCCTTTGGCCTTCCTAAAGAGTTTTCCTAAACTAATTAAGAAATGTTAAAATACGTGCAAGACACGTAAGACATATGCTAGTATAAAGTAATAGCAAATATTAGTGGACGGTGATCCTAACAATATAAAAAGAAACTATTTTTTGAGAGGATAAAAGTAGCAATGCATGCGCAAATAAAATCTTAACCCTAGCTTTATAGTAAGTAGTAAGCATTAACGAAACCTACTTTTCACACATCAAACAAGAAATTATCAGGGTCGTCCCACAAGCCTGAAGCCACCGAAGCATAATCATCAAATTCCACAACGACCCAGCCGCTGTCGCGACATCCACCGGGGCGGCCGCAGACACAGGCTGCGTCGTCGACGGCGCTACGGGCGGGCATGTGTCGATAGAGAGCCCCGAGCCGACTGACCCGGCGAGCGAGGTGATCTCGTCGAACACGGCGAGATCATTCGTCAGCTGGCTACTATGATGATTATTATTATTCATGGGAGGCATCGGAGTCGAAGAACCGACGTTCGTTCTCCAATGCTGCTGCTGCTGCTGGTGGAGGTGGTGGTTCATCGTCTGCTGAGGATGGAGATTCATCCCACAATCATTTAATGAATGGTTTGGTATTGCTATGCTGGGCTGTAAATATATGGGACTATGGTGGTGGTTGTAGAAAGGGAGGAAGGTGGAGGAGAGGGACGAGGGAGCAAGGGGCGGAGAGTAGGAGTGGAGGAAGCGGTGGAGGTGGAGGAAGTGGAGTGGGAGTCAGGGTTGGAAGGCTGGAGGTTGAGCTGCGCGCGGGGGCCGTAGAGAATGAGAGCCGCGCGGTCGTAGGCCCGAGCTGCGTCCTCCGCTGTGGAGAAGGTGCCGAGCCACTTGCGTGTGCGCTTGCGGGGCTCGCGGATCTCCGCAACCCACTTCCCCCAGCTCCGCTGCCGGACTCCTCGGTACCGGAACTTGCCGTTGTCTGGCCCACCTTTTCCTTTGCACTTCCTGCTGGTACTGGTATTTGTGCTGCTGCTTGGCCTGCTATTGGTGGCCGTAGTGGGTTTGCAGGAGAGGAATTGTTGCTGTTGGTGCTGTACTGTTGTATTTGATCAACATTTGTGTTGGGTCCATTTCTGGGGAAGGGAAGAGGAGAAGGTTTTCTCTTGCTTGATCTCTGTGGGTCTCTGTGGCGTGGCGGTGGTCTCTCATGCATGTCAATCAATGTAATGCAACAGTAGTGCTATATATGTACTGGCTTACATTCTATCCTTGCATGACTTGTGGGGACAAGAACAACAACAGAACATGCACTGTTGTTTCACAAGTTGTAAGTTCCTAGGACTTGGAATGCAGTATTTGGAGGATTCCTTAGGCTTGCACTTTGCTTACTTGCAAAGAAACATGTTTTCACACTTATATGGTAAAGGTATTCTTACTCACTTAATGATTAGAGTTGTTTGTTATCAACAATAGCAGCATGATTGATTGAGCCCAAATTTTATTTTTTATTTTTATTTTATTTTTATCTTTTATTTTTTTTTTATCTATCTTCTATTTCTATTTTCTATTTTTTTGTTTTTTGTTTTTGTTTTTGTTTTTTTTTTTTGTTTTTTGTTTTTGTTCTTTCTCTTTTATTTTTGTCTTGTCTTTTATTTTATTTTTTTATCTTTTTTATTTTTTTATTTTTATATTTTTATATTTTTGATTTTTTGTTTTTCTATTTTGATTTTGATTTTTTATTTGTACTTTTACTTTTCATTTTTACTTTTTACTTTTTCATTTTTCATTTTTACTTTTTACTTTTTATTTTTTTTTTTTTACTTTTTATTATTTATTTTATTTTATACTTTTTTAATTTTCTATCAAATTTTTAATTTTTACTTTTATTTTTTAAAAATTTTTAGCTTTTAGTTTTTAGTTTTAATTTTAATTTTTTTCTTTTTTATTTTACGTTTTGTATTTTTAATTTTCTACTTCTTATTTTTTATTTTTCATTTTAATTAATATTTATCTTTAATTTTTTTTTTTTACTTTTTTTTTATTAACAGTTTTGAAGGGATCATTCTTGATTCTTTCCCATTTCTTAGGCCATCTCCAACCCTCTCCAACCCATCCTCAAAAAATTTCTCAATTTGAGAACTCAACAAAGAATATTCCTATATGATGCCATCCTCAAAATTTTTTATCTCCAACCCATCAATCCTCAAATAATAAACAACCATTATTTATTTCTACAAAATTTATTTTTTCACAACCATTTAATAAAATAAAATACATTATATTATTAATATTATTTACCGAGATAATATTATAATATTATAATATTATTTAATTTTTTTATAATTTAATATATTTTTATAATATTTTATATACATTAACGTATAGATATTATAATATTATAATATTATTTATATTAATTAATATTATTAATTTTATAATATCTATACAACACCAACGTATAGATAATGTTATTTATTTATGGAAAAAAGAGCTCGTGCTGATCAGGCTCGACAATCATCTGTCGACACTTCTCAGGATAATTTTGATTCATCAAGTATTTTCATGGTGGGTCATCCCATAACTTGATACTAATTTTAGTACATTGGTTCATTTCAAGGAGGCTAAGATGGAAATGGAGATGATTTACCGCCGTTCTAGAAGTGTCTTAGACTGTTTTAATTTGAATGTTGTTGTATTTCTTTAAGCATTTTTAATTTCGATGTTGTTGTAACGTTTAGCTTTTAATTGCAATGTTGTTGTATTTTATTTGAGCATTTTTAATTTCAATGTTGTTGTAACGTGTAGACTTTTAATTTCAATATTATTGTTGGTTCAATATTTTAAAATGTTTATTATTATTATTAATTTTTGTTAAATTGTTCAAATTATTTTATTAATCAAATAAATCTAATAAAAAATAATAATAAATATTCAATATTAGATTCAATTTGAAGATCCCAACAAGAATATTTTAATAGTATTATTATTATATTATTTATAATTATAACTTAAAAATTATGTTAAGTTAATTAAATTTAGTTTTAACTTATGTAGGATATACTAGTAATTAGGTACATCTTGGAGGAGAAAATGATCATGAATAGTGGATCCTCAAATTTGAGGATTTTCATTATCTCTTCTCAAATTTGAGGAGAGAGACTCCAATCCTCAAAAATTTTGAGGACCGATCCTCAAATTGAAGACCGGTTGGAGCAATATTTTGAGGATTTTTTCTCAATTAGATGTTTGAGGATTTGGGTTGGAGATGGCCTTAGAAGTTGATTTCTCTTTGCTCCAGATTTGGGCCTCCACTGCAAAGAATTAAACATGCTTGTTTTCACATCTTTCGACCTATATTGTGAAAATATTAATTCTTAATTCTTACCCACTTGATAATTCCAATGATCACTAGACGCAATACCATGGACCATAAGGTTGTTTGATATCAACAATAGTTTATA
>JANAVB010019201.1:0-29903 GCA_029216955.1 Iris pallida
GTTCTCAAATGGTTATCTTTTGATTCGATATTAACAACGAAAGGAAACAGAGTATACGAAACAATTCTCTTATTGATATCTGAAACTGAGATTACAATGGCTTTCGATAGCCTAACAATATATGCCAGATTGGCTACAACACTCAGGTTCTCTCTTGCCCACAAAGGATTTCACCGTTCCATACATCATGCCTTCTATATTTCGGCCGCATCAATCCAGCTGCGTAGTCCGAGCGTCAATGCGATAGCACGCTTCAATGCGCTTCGGCATTCCAAGCCTCAACACGTTCAAGCAACGTTTCGTCGCGAGCAATCCATTCCCCACCCTGCATGAAGCTGGTGGGGGATCAGTACGTTCGTCCTCGCATGTACTGAAGCAAAGATCATCTTTCAAACCGACATTTTAATATTTATGTTGAATCATGCAACTTAGCTTATGATCTTGCTATGTTCTCCTTAGAGTCAATTTCATGGCATCTTCGAAAGCGTAAAGCATGTTATCATAGCAGCATGTTATCGAATTGAATAGGCAAGCAAACAAACAATCTCGTGTTTGATTCGTGGCGCGACTTACCAAGTCGACGCACTCGCCCTTGCACCGACGCAAGGTGAATACGCCGCATTCCTTCTCTGTCATGTTATATGTGCATCTCTAAGCAGGATCTCTATGCGGGACGAATACGCGCCTACACTTTCAATCCATCGTTCCTTAACTATATGAAGGTCGTGGGCGTATCCGCGCCGGAATGGACTAAAGGAGTTTCTCTTTTATCTTTCCTTACTTTCTTTTCTCTCCTTTTCTCTCTCTTGTTTGGGTAGCCCGGCGTTTCACGGGTTGGGTTGCTATCCCAACAACCGAAACTTACCGCGTTCCTACCATCATTTGCGGCTTCTCACATTTACGACCGAGTGCTAATCGGACTTCGCAGATGTGCGCCTATCAAAGATTAACATCCCTCCTAGGCCGAACGGTCCCGGTACGCCCGTTCGGAGGGAACGTTCCGTACACGGAAGATATCATCGCAATTATCTCAAGTCCATTCCATTCGACCATGCAACGCACTATCATTCAAACTACCAAGCATAGCCTTGAGTCCAAGACTCAGACTTTATCATCTCGTATTTCTTCCGTTAACTTTCTATGTTCTCACGTTTCATACTTCGTTTCAATGATTCAATGGCATCGTGCCTCAACTCAATGCTCGTCAACCGAACGACCCGAAGGTCTCGAACACCTTTCGAGGCACCATGTCATATCCGACAGTTCCGCCACATTCATGCCACAACTGTATTCTCTCGCAACGAAGCCATCTTTTATTATCCCGTGCACGTAGGCACGTTTCGACCGTATTTCCCTGTTCTATCACTTAGCATTCAATGTTCGGGGCTTGCGCGCTAGGGCGCTCGCCTATTGTCTTCCAATGTTCTAGCCGTCTAACTCGTGCAGCAAAGGCACGGTATGGTTCGTGCACTAAGGCACTTGCCGATTACAGTTATCCCATGTTGGCTTGCGCACCGAGGCGCTCGCCTTAGCGATATCCAATGTCCCATAGCGACTCGTGCATATTGATGCACGTTTCATTTCAATTGTTCTAACTTAGTGTTCGACTCACACTATGATTTATCTCCGATCGGACCACGCCCGTGGCGTCGATAGGTTAACTTTTAGCATACAATGATATATTTGACTTATCGAATGAAGGAGTAAAAAGAAGTCAATCCTCCCACCTTGAGTCGATACGCCTTCGTCGTTTCGCCGAGCCGATGCGGCTCGATTCCCTAACTTTGTTGCACGGCCACTCTCCTGACTTAGCCATTCGAGCACTTCGTGCTTCGTTGAGTTATACGCCCAATTCGCCTTAGCATGCCCAAGTCTTAGCCCGTCGCAAGGCGACGATTTGATTTCGCGGACCCCTTACTAAATATTGCAAAAGATCGACCTCTAATATTTTCCCGTCAAATTATAACCTGCACACGAAACCAACTAAAATAAATACTTGCATCGATTTGGACTTGCGCCTTGGTCGATTCGATTTCTTAGAATCTTCGAGCCGATTCAACGCACTCATCCTTCGGGGCAACGCGGCGCTTCGCATCGATTCAACTCGATGCATTCTTTCGAGGCAAGGCAACTCTTCGCATCAACTTAGTTTGATGCATTGCTCGGGACAACTTAACTCTCGTATCGTTTTGCATCGATACAGTATCGGGTCAACGCAACTCTTCGAGTCAACGACTCAGCATAATGCACCGTGCGGAGCGGGGCATTACACGCGCTATCACTTGCAGTCGCTTTATAAAGGCTTATGCTAGGCCATTTTGGGTATGAACATACGCAACAGGATGTTCAAAGTTTATTCCCAAAGTCATGCAATAGTCATCGAAAGTCTTCGATGTAAACTCCGCGACATTATCAAGTCTAATAGGCTTTATCGGATAATCCGGATGGTGAGCCCTTAACTTAATGATCTGGGCGAGGAATTTAGGAAACGCTGCGTTTCGGGTGGACAACAACACTACGTGTGACCATCTAGTCGATGCATCAACCAAAACCATGAAGTATTTAAATGGTCCGCATGTTGGTTGGATTGGTCCACAAATATCTCCATGAATTCTCTCAAGGAATTGTGAAATTAATCTCGTAGGTTTCATATGGAGTGGCTTGAGATTCGTCTTTCCAATCAAGCAAACTTGGCATAGGCTTTTCGGATTTATAACAAAATTTTTTCCTCCAAGAGGATGCCCATGTGATGCATTCATAGTGCGAAGCATCGTATTTTGACCCGGATGACCCAGCCGGTCATGCCATAGCATAAAAGTCCTCTCATCAACTGGCGCTCGGCGAATGATGAGATTACTCTCGATGTGTTGTATCGTAGTGAGATACAAACCACTTGAAAGACTTTTCAACTTCTCCATGATACGCTTTTGGCCGTACTGAGTGGAGGTAATGAAAAGATACTCGAAGCCATGTTCTCGAGCAGTTTCAACATGAAATCCGTTTTCTCGAATATCCTTAAAACTCAGTAAGGTACGACTGGACCTTGGAGAATATAAGGCCTCTGATACTTCAACGGGAGTACCATTGGACAACGAAAAACGGGTTTTGCCAAAACCTTGAACAAGGGTTGAGGGTCCCGAAATGGTTGTCACTGAGGTTACTTTAGGCGTATAGGAGATAAAGTATGATTTATCTCTCAAGATAGTGTGAGTCGTTCCACTATCAACCAGACAATCTACTGCCCCGTGGTCCATGCCTATAAGTAAAGAAAATTAAAGTTTGTCACACGTTTGAGGAAAGTGCTCGAAATAGAACTTTAATTTATCGAGAAAACAGAAAATACAAACCACCAAAAGTTTCATGACTTAAATCAAATATAGAAAGAAAATGGAGATTCATTCTTCCATTTCTGCTATAAAATCGGGGGTCTCAAGATTTAGATTTTCGCACTCGTTGACCAGATTTGCTTCGGCCCGACGCCCCTTGTGATAGTTATCAACTTCTTGGGGGGTCGCCCTGCAAGTCCGTTGCATATGACCATAAGCACCACATCTGTAGCAGAGAGTAGGCGCTTGGCCTTCCACTCTCGCTTTGGGACGACTGGCCCGTTGGTTCTTACCATGAGACTGCCTAGGAGTCAAAGGTCCTTGGTCCTTGTTAGAACCTCGCTTTGGGTGGCGAGACTTAAACTCGCCTCTGTTCCTTGGTTGGGACGACTGGCCCTTGTCTCGTTTCCACCGTGGATTTGGTCCACGGAGAGCGTTTGCATCAGGCATTGGAATTGCCTTTGTTCCAGCAGGACGAGAATTGTTGTTTCTCATTAAAATGAGACTGTTCTTCTCGTCTAGTAAAAGTTGGGTGATAAGCTCGGAAAACTTGGTGAACTTAGACTGACGGTATTGCTTCTGGAGCAAGTTGTCAGTGGAAGAAAATGTGGTGTATGTTTTCTCCAAAAGATCACTGTCGGTTAATATCTCACCGCAGTATTGGAGAAGTGATCGAATCCTGCAGACTTCATTGTTGTAATCAGTTACACTTTTGAAGTCTTGGAAGCGCAGGTTCAACCAGTCATGACGTGCTTCAGGTAGCCAAATGGTCTTCTGGTGGTCGAAGCGCTCTTTCAGAAAGTCCCATAGCGTCTTCGGCGAGGAAATTTCAATGAACTCCGCCTTCATGGCGTCAGATAAATGTCTGCGGAATAGAATCATCGCTTTGGCGTTCATTGAGCGAGTGACTTCTACTTCACGCTCTTCCTCGTTATAGATGATGTCCAAGAGGCCCTGCGCATCTAGATGGTTCTGGATGTCTTGCGTCCAGTCCAAGTAGTTCTTGCCAGAGGCTTCAAGGATGGAAAAATCAATCTTGATCGACATTTTTCTACAACAGGAAAAAAATCTTGATCAGTCATCATATAAAATGACAGGTTTATATGGATTTGGTTTGCATAAGTAACAACAAACAATTGTAGATAAAACAATGGTTTGAAAAAAACAATTTTTGTTAAAAAAAAATCCTCTTATAACGATCGACGGGCCGATATAGAGGCAAATTATTTGCTTGCAAAAATGCATAAGTATAAATACAATTTGAGAAAAAAAATAATTTTCGGTCAACCCCATTCGGTAGCTCTACGTGAATATGACCAGACGGAAAAATGAGGGAGGAGGGTCACCAGGGACCTCTTAAGAACCAAGTCCCAAGTACTTTTTGACATCATACCCAATTAGGTGAGCCTATTCGGAGAGACTTCGTAATTTTTTTTTTCAAATGTAAGAATAAATAAGATTTTTCAAGAAATTCACACTATTTGCGAACAGTGCAAAATAGGTGACAATTTAGTGCGTGCTCAAAATGAGCGTTGCTTATGAAAAAAATTAGCTAAAATTTTTATTTTGGAAAGCCCAAATTTGGCGGTGCCAGAATTTGTTTATGTAGCCAAAACCATTTTTCAAAATTTTCAAGTTTGCTTTTTTCCGTAATTACGCAAAAAAACTTATAACATAAGCAAGCAACAGCACACAAAAGAATTGGTGCATAAGCAAGCGGCACCAAAAAAATGTCAACTATTTTTCCGACGTCTAATGAAACGACGCCAAAAAAATAGCGAGAAAAAATACAATTTTTACTACCCATCTTTTATAATAATTCACTGAGTAACATAAAGAAAATAAATGCTACTGAGGTGCTTATCGGGACGCAGATGGCACTGAGGCGCTCGCCGGGGGCTCCAAATCCATCATTACCAAAAAAAATGTTAGCATCTAAAATTTCTTTTTCAAAATGAAAATTTGCTATCAAAAATTTATTTCCTCAGAAATTAACTAACAAATATGTTTTTTTTTTCAAAAAAAAACTAGTATGCTAAAGGCTAGATTATAGCAAAGTTAAAAATCATAAGAAAAATTTATTTTTGAATATTTTTTTAAGATACATACAGTTTGATAAAATTTCAACTTGCATTGTTGCTACAATGCATGTTAATTTCTGTTTTTTTTTCAACCTCCATATACGGATTACTGCAATGCGTTTAACTAAATTTGAGTGCAGTCAAATATCTAGTTCACACAAGAATCATTAGTAGGTCAACTAGAATAAATAGCACTAGGAAAACCATTCGAAATTCACAACAAAAATTCTGTCCTTATAGGATTCAAGCCTGAAATAAGACTGTCAGTACCAAGACATCTAGAAATTGTGAATTATCCTAACGAAGTACTTGTAGCTACTAATCCGCATTATGATAATTTTACCTTTCTTACCGTACGGTGGAAGAAGGTGAGAAAACGATCGGTATGTCGGGTTTCCGGCGTTGTACGAGCAACGTGCTGATAACGTATGTCGTAAGGCAAAAGCTCAAACACACGGAGACGAAGCTTTCTCGTATATTATCAACCACATAAGTGCATATTACAAGCTATCCCAACATCTCTTTATATAGAGAGAGAGGTTGGGGGTTATGAAGAAACGAAAGGCCAAAGATCTTTTGTATGTTACAAGGAGATGAAATGAAGGGCCATATGAGTTACAACAAATTTCACATTGTTATCATTCTTTTCTTTTTCCATGCTACACAGCAGTTATGCTCTTGGAGTCCTTATTCTGCTATCTGGAACAGGAAATTATTGATCCTCTTTGCAGAGATATTGAAACTGATATACGCCTTCACGTTCATTCCACACAGTTAAGAGGATCCGTCTATGTGAATCCAACACAGGTAAGTGAAACTGATTGTCTTGATTTCACGAGAAATTTTTTCTGCTTTGACTGCGAACTTTTTTCTTGCACTTTCAGACTGGTGTGCGCAATCTTTCATGGTACTTACAAATGAGACCTCTAAGGCTTCCTTGTAAGTTTGTCGATGTGAGATCGCTTGTCGAAAGCTATTTGAATTCTGCTGTATATAACCACACAGCAATGTCGTCTAGTGATTGGAAGGTGCGGAACACATTATATATGAAGGGTTTACTTTACTAATAATTTCTACTCCATTTGAAAGATGCATATTTAATGAGTCATCCAGTAGTTGCTAATCAATCCTACATGTTTCAACCATAGATATACTCGGCAATGCAGCAGCTAGCCCAGCTGAAATATGGGGTAGCATTAGATGATATACATCTGTCTGAGTATTCTATTAATCAGGATTTTGACATCAATAAAGTTGTTCAAGATCTGCATACATTTTCTGAGAAGTACACCTATAGCATGGTCAACCAGGTATGGCATTTCTCCTGTTCTTAAAGTTCTGGCGTTATCAGTATTTTAAAGAGTGCTGTTTTCTTGTGGTTGTGCTGAACATTTCCTGGTGCACACTAAGTGCAATACGTTTCTAGGACATTGAACTTTCTAAAGATTTAGTTTCTTATAATCAAATTGCACCTTTCCGTTTGACAAATTTTGGGCAACAACACATTTTGCATGATGAGGATTAGCAAATCTCAAGTAGGCCTATTAAAGGATTTTTAGCTAGGTTAGTGAAACCCTTATTTTGGCTACAAACTGAGGGGGGAGTATATCTGCATGATTGTTTGTGGGGAAATAGACGATATAACCCTATTTTTCTATGGATGCTCAACTGCTGCTCAGAGAAGGGAAGAGAAAGGTCATATCCAGCATCATTGATTTTCACATCGACATGGGACATGGTATGATATCAATTGCCCAATTATATCTACAAATATTGAATAGTAGCTTTTAGCACAGTGTGTTTGTGTCTGTGTATGTGTGTGAGGAAAGCAAAATGTCATATCCAGCACAACATGATCCAGTAGTCAAAGGTGCACCCAAGGTATGCCTAAGGCGCGCCTCGCACCTGACTAGGTGTGGCACCTTTCACGGGGCGCCGCCTAAGCGTGCGCCTGATAAAAAGGTGTGCAACAAGTAAATGTGTGCCTTTTGTATTTGTTTTTTATTTGGGTTTTATGGGCTCACCTGGCAGAAAATGAAAGAGACCCAACTTTAAAAGTCATAGGCCCAATTAAACAGACCCAATTGTGTTTCTTTCAATTTGTTACTTCTTGTTAGAGACAAAAAATTATTGTTAGTTCTGTTGATTGATACTGCTGCTCTATTAGTTCATTTGGTTATGTTTTAACATGTTTTTGTTGTTTTTAATATGTTATTTGATTTTATTTCTTACATTACTAATTTGTTTATTTATGTATGTATATTATTATTACTTTTTTTTTTTTTTTTTACTTTTGCGTCTCGCTTCGCTCGAACTCGTGCCTTAAGTGCGTCTTGCACCTTTGACTACCTTGCCAACATCACATAGACATGGGACACGGATGACACGTGTCAAGTGCCGAACATCTACAAATGTCTACCAATTAAGTATCCAATATTAGCATACAACTATATATATATATATATATATATATATATATTGCGAAAATGGTAATTTTATTAATATAACTGTTAAATCACATATACAGCTATTAAATCATAGAATTGACATCAAACTCAATATTGTGCATGATCCCTAGCGAAGATGTACTCAAGCCTTCATATATACGTCTGTTTCGCTCCTTCCAAATGTGCCACGATGTTGCCGAAAGCTTGATACGGGCCGTTCTCAACCAATGACTGTCCTTCCCTTAGTGTGAAGAAATAAATGCTATCTATGAAGCCATGTCTTTAGCCATCATAGGCATAATATTAAGTGTATTGCACTGGTATTGCCATATCTCCCATGAGAAATTACACTGGAAAAACAAATGCATGAAAGTTTCCTCCCTGTGTTGACATAGCACACAACCCTGCCCCTGAACTGGATACCAAACCGTGTAAGTCTGTCCAACGTTAATAGCCTGCCTCTCAGAGCTTTGAACATGTGCAACTGCATCTTAGGTGCCATCTACCTAACCCAAACGAATTCCACATTATCCATCTTAGGATGTTGTTCCCGGACTGTTTCATACGCACTGGAAAATTTAAACGACCCATCAACGGATCTATCCCACTTCCACGCGTCCCCCTCCATGCTTGTGTCAATTGCAGTATCATGAATTAGCCCCTGGAATTAACGCCCAATAGGGTGGTCCACAAGATGCCAGTGTCCATCCCGAATTAAGCAAGTAACATTCTCGTTTCTTCATGTCAATGTAAATGTGCCACCTTACTCGTTCTACAATGCTTTTATGATCCACCCATTGGTCCAACCAAAGATGAGTATTGCTCCTATCTCCGAATTTTCGAGATATTAATGGTTGTATCTTAGACCGGCGACGTAAAATCATCTTAAAAGAAACCGAGAGAAGTTATTATCCATTTGTTGACTCCAGAAATTAGAATCCTTCAGGTATTTACCTTTCACCCATTGGGCCCATAGCGATCGTCCCTGTAGGAAATTCCAAGCAAGACGGATGCCCGCCACTTCACGGAGGGTAGAAAGAGATCGTAAACCAACACCTCCCTCGTCCTTTGGTCGACACAGCTCATTCCAAGCAATGGTATGAATTCCTCCTCGCCAGACAAAATTTGCGCAAAGTTTATCAACTTTGCATATGATCGCCGAAGGCAACATAATAGTGTGCAACCAAAAAAGAGAAATAGAAGATATGACGGATCAAATCAGTTAGATACGCCTCCCGAACGATAAAAACTGCGCCTGCCACCCTTCAATATGTCTCTGCACATATTCTACCATGCTGTGGCACTCCGGCTTACGGGCATAATTGATCGATAATGGAAGTTCCAGGTATTTTACATGAAGCTCCCCTCGCTCAATACAGAGTATGTCCTGCAACACTTTCTGGTCTGGGCAATGAGAGTTGAAATAAATTTTGCTCTTTTTCCTGTTCAGTCGGAATCCCGATAGATCACCAAATTCAGCCATGATCCGACCATAGCATTTAGACCCCTATTTGAAGGGACCAGAAATACCAGTAAGTTATCAACATAGATCAGATGCGAGATAGTAGGAGAAATCGTTTTGTGTAGGGGAGTAATAATATGTCGATGCGCCGCCACGTCCAACATACATGAAAGGTATTCCATCACCATTGTAAATAAATATGGAGAAAGGGGATCCCATTGGCACATGCCACAATTGCTAGCAAAGAACCCGTACGGTTGTCCCTTGATTAGAACAGAGAAAGTAGGGGTCGAACTACATTCATGAATCATCGCCACCCACCACTGATCAAAACCCATCTCTCGCATAATTCGACATAAGAACTCGCGATTTACCGTGTCAAACACCTTCCGCAGGTCAAGTTTAATGCAAGCTTGCGCCCTCTGATCTTGTTAAATTTTCTAAGTATCTCGTGAGCCAATAAACTATTTTCCGCAATGGACATTCCTTTAATAAATGCCGCTTGATTCAGGGAAATAAGTTCCTGCATAATTCCCTCCATACGTCGACACATGATGAAAGTGGTGATTTTATACAAGAAGTTACAACAGGGAATATGTCAGAAGTCGGTAAGGAATGTTGCTCCTTCAGAATGGGTTAAAAATGTCTGCTTAATCTCCCTGAGATATGTTACGTCCCGGTCCCGAAGGACCGTTCGTCCTTGCTAGGGCGTGATGCCACGCGAGCCTAAGTTGTGCCCGCACAAGTCAATTTTATAACGTCCGATTACAGGCTAAGCGACGTGGTCGTCGCACAGAAGCCCCGAAGCAAAAACATTGAATAATCAATATGTCACTAGCGGAAAGTTGAAACAAACACAAGTCATGCAAATAGCTCTTTATTGATATTAAAACAAAGATTACATATGTGGCACGAGGCCAAGATTACAACACTCGGTCTCAATCTTCCTCACAATACAAGTCACTCAGCTCTCTCTCATCTCTCAATATAATGAATCATAGGTGCCCCTTCGACTTGCAACTTGAAGGTGCTTCAGAAGGCGATGTCCATATATTATGTTCCGTATAGGTAAAAACTTCAACGCAGTCGCACGCCTCGAAACGTCAAGGAACTCCATGTCTCAGTACGTCCAAACGAGCTCTGTCTCGAACGAGCAAGTACCTGTCACCTATGCATGAAAACTGGTAGGATGTCAGTACACAACCGTACTAGTGGACTAGCATCTCGCAAACCTATACAAAAACCAACACGTTCATTTAGTTTGTGCAACATATTCCTTCGATTGTCTTTCTATTCTTGCATTAGGATCAGTTTCAGGACATAGACCTGGCCTATTTTGTGTCTCTAGACCATCATCGTGTCTCGCACCGTTAACTTACTTATCCTTGTGCCTCTAGCTATGCAGCCAAAAACCGATTTATATCGGTTATAAAATCGATTTATATCGGTATCGGTTGTTGACCGATTTTTTTTTTTTTTGGAAAAAGGGTAAAAAATCGGTTCCGATAAAATCGGCCGATACGACCGATATTTACCGATATATTGGTTTACAATATAACCGATTTCTCACTGTCCCCTTTTTTTTTTTGAAAAAACTCACTGTTCCTTTGTATGTAGGTCTGAAGAGAAAAAAAGAAAAAGCAAAAGACGGCTGGGAAAGGAAAGGAAAGGAAAGGTAAGGAAAGAGGAAAGGAAAGAAGAAAGGAAAGGAACCTGCTTGTTCTTCTTCTTCGCTTCTTCTTCTTGAAAGCCGCTGCTGCTGGTGCTTCTTCTTCTTCAAGTAAGTTCTTGTTCGAAGCTGGTGTTCTTATTCTTCTTCTTCCGCATGCTTTTTTTTTGTTCGAAGCTTTTTTTTTTTTGCTGTCCCCCTTTTTTTTACAGTCCCCCTTTTTTTACTGTCCCCCCCCTTTTTTATAAGCTGCTGCTTTTTTTTTGTTTGAAGCTTGGGCGAAGCTTGTTTTTTTTGGGCAGATGTTGTTGCTGTTCGAAGATGCTGTTGCTGTTTTTTTTGTTGCTGTTGCTGTTTGAAGCTGCTGTTTTTTTCCACTGCGTATTGCTGCTGCCGTTCCTTTATATTCCTGTTCATAAAAAAAAATTAAAAATGGATGGGTTAATTTTTTAATTCTTTATTTCAGAAATGTCTTCAAGAGCTTCAAATGAGGATGGAACTGATGGTGCTTCGAATGAGATAGCTCCGGTTAAGATCAATTCGACTGATATTGGGTATCGCTATGGAACGGTTATGGATCCCACCAAAAAAGGTCAAATTACGTGCAGTTTTTGCCAAAGAGTATTACCGGGTGGGATATCAAGATTCAAACAACACATTGTTAATCAAAAGGGACAAACAAGGGGATGTGATAAGGCTCCTATGCTTGTGCAAAAGGAAGTGCAAAAGACAATGGATGAAGCGGTGAAGAAAAGACTTGAGAAAAATAGAGTCAACAATATTTTAAGCCGACCAAGCTTAAATGAGGACGAGGAAGAAGATGATGCCGATGACGATATTCAACCAACACATGCTAGTGTTGCTACATCATCAAGCAAAAAGAGGAAGGAAAGTAGTAATATAAGAGGTCCAATGTATGTAATCTACAAACCTAATGTCGGGAAAATGCAACAAACGACATTGGATGCTAGCAATCCAATCAAGAAGAAGTTGAAGATGGAGGCTTGGATGGAGTGGGCTAAATTTTCATACGAGTGCGGTATACCCTTTAATGTTGTGCGTAATCCTAGATTTCAACGCTTTATATATTGCGTCAGAGAGTATGGAAGAGCTATGCCTGCGCCGTCCTATCATAATGTGCGGGTTACTCTGCTTCAAGATGTTCTGAAGGAGACAAAGGCTTTTGTTGATTCCTTTAGGCCCAAATGGAAGGAGTATGGATGCTCCATCATGTCAGATTTTTGTACAAATACAACGGGTCGTTCTTTGATTAACTTTTTAGTTAATTGTCCACAAGGAACGGTTTTCTTAAAATCTGTTGATGCTTTAGACCAAATTTATGATGCATACTACATTGTTGGATTGATTAATGAGGTGATCGCGGATGTGGGAGAGGAAAACATTGTCCAGGTAAACATGTTAATGTAATAAATATGTGACTTATTAGTTATTTATGTACATTATGTTTTCCTAATTTGTAATCAATTTTCTTTTTGTGTATGTAGTTTATCACGGACAATGGTTCTAACTTTAAGGTCGCGGGAAGGAAATTGGAGCTACAACATCCAAAGATATATTGGACCCCTTGTGTTGCACATTGCATCAATTTAATTTTGCAAGATATTGGTAGTGATATCGACAAGGTTAAGAATGTGTTGTCTCAAGCCAGGAAGGTGGTGGTTTATATTTATAACCATTTGATGGTTTTAAACATGATGCGAAAGTTGAGCGGTAGCGAGTTGCATAGGCCTTGTGTAACTATGTTTGCAACCTCCTTCTATACATTGGAGAGCATATGGAAGAACCGACAGTACTTGCAACAATTATTCGTTTCTTCTAGATGGGTTCGCAGTTCATTTTCAAAGAGAGAGGATGGAAAGAAGATTGCAAAAGAGTCATTTTGGAAAAATGTGGAGTTGGCTTGTAAAGTGTTGGCCTCCTTAGTAGATGTCTTGAGATTGGTGGACAAGGAAGAACAACCTTGCATGGGCTATATATATGATGCTATGGATAGAGCACAACTCCAGCTTGATAAGAACCTTGCTGATGAGCCTGCAGTGCTAATCAAGGCCATGTCGATTGTTAAAAGGAGATGGGTTGAACAACTAGAACACCCTTTGCATGCAGGTATATTTTAATATATGTTTTTTCGATATTTATATGCACATGAATGTTACTATATTCATATTTATATGCCAACATTGGATTATATTTTTAAATGCAGCTGGATATTATCTTAACCTAGCCATATTTTATAAGCATTCAACATCAGAGCTTAATCACACTAGGAGAATGCTTAATGAAGCTTTGATGAGGCTTGTGCCAGATTTGGTTGAGAGTACTAAAATCTTATCGCAATTGTCGGAATATAGAGAGGCATTGGGAGATTTTGGAACTACTCTAGCTATAAGAACAAGAGAAACGATATCACCATGTAAGTTTCTTTCCTTACCAATTAACCATTCCATTTGTATTTTACATTACATCTCTCTTAATTCTTATTGATGTGAGGAGAATACTCAATATAGATGAATGGTGGATAAGTCATGGCAATGGTACCCCGGAACTACAAAGCTTTGCAAGGAGAGTCTTAAGCCAAACATGTAGTGCTTCGTCTTGTGAGCGAAATTGGAGTGCATTTGACAACGTATGCAACTTACTTTCTTTCTTAATTTGCTTTTTTTTTTTTAAATTCAAGCTAGCTAGTTACAAATAATACATATGCTAATTTGATAATTTCAGTTGCATACAAAGAAGAGGAATTGCCTTTTGCAAGCAAAATTGAATGATCTTGTTTACATTCAATATAACATAAAGTTGGAGAGACGATTCTTGGAGGGAAAGAACAAAGCCAAAACTTTTGATCCTATTATTTTGAGAGATGTTGAAGAGAATGATGATTGGATTACTCCAACCGAAACAGAGCTTGCAGAGTTTGTGAGGGTAGGTGATGATTTAACTTGGGAGCAAGTTCGTGCTTCAATGGGTGCCGATGACATTGAAGGACCAAGCACAAGAAGCACAAGGTCACGAGGTGTTACAGATCCACTCTCACTTGTTCACGACGATGAGGGTGAAGAAGATGAAGATGAAACTAGGGAAGAAAGTGATGAAGATGGTGATTGTGAGAATGAGGACAATGAAGTTAAAGTTGAAGCTAATGAAGATTATTAGTCTAGATGTTGAAACTTGAATTGGGCTCTTTTTGGTTTTCATATTAGTAACTAGTTGAACTCTTGAAGTGGGTACTTTTATATTGTAATGTTGGTTTTGGTATGAATTGGGCTTTTATTGCATATTTTATGATAGCTAACTATTAATATGTTGTTTATATATATATAAATTGTTAAAAATGTAAACCGATATTTACCGTTATAAAATCGATATATCAATAACACTACTGGACCGTTATCATAAAAAAACCGTTATTAACTGCATAGGCCTCTAGATCATTCTCGTGCCAACAACATCAACGTGTTGACTTGTACTTGCCTTTTTTGGCTCATACTCTGAGACAACAACATGGTCGTGCCATAAACTCTTTTTGTGCTTTAATATCGAGGCCGTGCCTCATAACTTATTGTGACTTAACCAAATTTTGTCTTACAGTCCTTCCTGATTTATACTCGAAACGCCTATTCCAAACTTGTGGAACTTGTGTTGACGACTCAAACACGACGTTACATCTTGTGCCTCTGCACTTGTGCTTACTGTAGCCAAATCTTAGGCTCCATAATACTTGTGGTGCAGACCGTACATACATCTCTTGACTCATTCGTGTCGTGGTTATACTCCTTGCGACTCAACCGACACCGTATATGCGGATTGCCGCTCAGCACACCACTTATCTATATGAAAGGTCACTGGCATAACCAGCCATCGTGGACATAGCTCGGCATAGACGACAGGTCCTTCAATGCAGGTAGCGAGCCCTAATGAAAGCTCCCGACTATCCTGGTGCGGTACAATCCAACACTGCTATAACATCTTCCTCCTAGGTCGAGCTGACTCCGGCGCCCTGACGTAAATCAGTCGAGGAAGAAATCCTTGTGCACAAGTTGTCCATGACCACGCACCTACAAGAACTTCTAGACTCACGTAAATGCATGACCTAATTTGTCATACACTCGAACCGTACTTAGCAAAACGTGCTCGGAACCATACTTTGCAAAACGTGCATCAGAACCATATCATGCAAAACGTGCATCGATGGAGACTCCCAAACGAGGGACCGCCTCGGCGACAAATGGTCGCATGAACTTTTCATTCTTTGAAACCCAGAAAATGGCTACTGCATAGCCTTCCTACTTAACTTGAACAAAACATGTTCCATTATGTGCCATAGACCGTAGCATACTTAACATTGAAACAACCGTATTTCATGCATTAAAGCCATTGTGTTCCGTGCGACACTGCCGCCCAATTTATATTCTATATGACGAACCTTGAGACCGTGAGAACATGTGGCTATAGCAAGCCGTGGAACCATGGGATCGCATACGTGCTTAACTTGAACAATAATGTTCTTTGAGTGCCTTAACCCGTAGCATCTTCTATGAGACTAACTGTGAGACCGTGAGACGTTTTGGCTATGGTAAGAAATGAGATCGTAGAATGTGCCTGCTATGACATCGAGTCATAGTCCGTGGCATAACTCAACTTAATTCAATTCGTGTTTGGTCAAAAGATCCAGTGCCAACTTTGAAAGCCACCGTGGAGTGATTTCTAAGTAACAACATAACCATTTCAAGTTCTATATCACCGACTCAAGACCACGGGATTATTTTCTTAGCTATGAGGGTTCATCTATTTTATTATCAAGTCTACTCAGTGCATGAAAACAACATTTTATTAGTGTGAAGGCCAAGCAAGGCAAGTTCACCGAAGCCGGCCGCCTGAACGAGGAGTCGCCTCGACCGTGCGTGACTTCGAGCAAGCCGTTGCATGGCTAAGTCTAAACGCCGTTGCGTTTCGATTCCTCCTGTTGAACTGAGCGGGACGGAACATTACAAAAAGTTTGCATGTGCTAAAAAAGTCATGCACTACAAATAGAATGTCATATTTAAAATCCAATTTATAACGAAAAACTTACTATTAAAGCCATCAGGCCTGGAGCTTTATTAGGATCCACATGTTTCACCATTGCTTCCACCTCCTCCATGCTAAGAGGAATCGAAACGCCAACGACATTCGGACTTAACCATGCAACGGCTGCTCGAAGTTCCGCTCGGTCGAGGTGACTCCTCGCTCGGGTGGGTGGCTTCGGTGAACTTGTCTCAGCTTGGCCTTCACTCTTATAAAACGGAAGTTTTCAACTGCACAAGTAGGCTTGGTAATAAAAGAGGCGAATCCACCTAGCTAAGGGAATAATTCCAAGTTAGGTCAGACTGAGTTAGAACATGGAAAGGTCCCACGGTCGGCTTAGAAGTATCGCACGTCGTGCTTTTAAAATGGCACTCGGTCCTTCGTCCTGTGACTTGGGAGAAGGAAAGTTGGTCGATGTTGCCACAAAGTTATGAACTTAGCCTAAGTTATAGGCGTCACACGTATAAATGCTTGATAAAGCAAGTACGGTCCCATCGTCCAAGGCTTGGCATAGCCTTTGCTCATCCCACGGGTTAAGTTGTATCGCACGATTTATGGCATAAGTCTAGGCACCCAATGAACTTGGTTGTTCAAGTCGAACGCCTGCACGGATGCAAGTCTTGGCATAGTCTTTGCTCGTCCCACGGGTTAAGTTGTTGTACGATTGAGTTAGACAAGAGTTTTGTTGGGCTATTGAAGTCATAGCAAGCACTGTCCCATGTTTTCTGCGGTTGTCAAGTCACATAGTCCCACGATCTCAAGGCTCATTATATAAAGTATGACTTGGGCGGTAGTGTCGCCTAGAAAACAAGTTGGTTTAAGGCACGAGCCACGGTAGGTTCAAGGATAATTGTGCCATGGTTAAAGAACACACGTTTTGTTCAATTTAAGCTGGAAGACTACACAGTAGTCGTTCCCTGGGTTTCAAATGATAGAAAGTTCACGCGACTGTTTGTCGCCGAGACCGGTCCCGCTGCTTGAGAGTCTCTCATGAAGTATGGAAAGCACGGTCATGAATAAAGGACATGGTAAATCGAGTTGAATCTTGCATGGTCATTGAACAACTTGCGCGCAAGGGAAATTCCTCGAACGATCGTCGGGACACCGGGTTCGTGTCGGCCTAGGAGGAAGAGCAGATGTTGTACGACCTTCAACGACGGTGCGACTCGCCTTGAAGTGAACTGTTACAATATAGGCAGCGGGACCATTCGGTGGAGCTCGCACCTCGCACGCGAATGGTCACCATATGCAAAAGATCCAATATAGCTTGACATTGCTAGTGACCACTCATATAGATGTGTCGGCATAAGAGCGCCTATTCGCGTGCATGCCTTTGGATTGCGTCGAGTACAAGCACGGCACGAAGTGAGTTAACAGGGTGTGCATCAGTTGCAACACCATTATGGAGCCTAAGATTTGGCTATAGCAAGGACACGTGCTTCGGCACGAATGTGGCGTCATGTTTGAGTCGTTAACACAAGTTCCACAAGTCGGAATTAAGTCGTCTCGAGTTAAGTCAGGAAGGGCCGCAAGGCAGGTTTGGTTAAGTCATGTTGATCTGTGAGGCACGGCCTTGATGTTTGAAGCACGAACCAAGTCGACGACACAAAACAAGTTGTTGTGTCCCAAAGTAGGAGTCGGAAAGACAAGCACGAGTCGACACTTTGATGTTGTTGGCACGAGAAGGGTCTAGAGGCACGACGATAAGTAAGTTATCGATGCAATGGCACGGTGATGGTCTAGAGACACAAATAGGCCAAGAGTCTCTGTCCTAAAATCGATCCTAAGGCAAGAATAGAAAGACAATCTTAAAGGATAATGTTGCACAAAGTAAATGAACGTGTTGGTTTTGTATGGGTGGACGAGGAGCTCACTCCACCAGTACAGTTGAGTACTGACACCCACACAGTTTCTATGTATGGGCACAGGTAGAAGCTCGTTGGCGCGGAGCTTGCTTGGATGCGTCGAGGCATGGAGTTCCTTAGCGTTTCGAGGCGTGCGGCCGCATGGAGTTAGAACTTATACGGGACAACGTATGGACATCGTCTATCTGAAGCATCCGCTGGCTTGTCAAATTGTATTGAGAGATGAGAGAGAGCTGAGTGACTTGTAATCAGAGAGAAAAGTGAGCTTGAGTGATTGTAATCTTAGCTACGCGCCTTTGTAATCTTATATTCATTATCAATGAAGACTCAAATTTTGTTTCAATGTTTGTGTTGTCTTGTATATTTAATGTTTCTGCTTGGGACTTCTGTGCGACAACTCCGTCACAAGCTGTTGTAATCGGCCGTTATGAAACCGCCTTGCACGAGCGCAATCTAGGCTCGTGTGGCATCACTTCTTAGCGAGGACGATAGGTCCTACGCGACCGGGACGTGACGTAATGGTATTAGAGCACGACTTTACGTCCTTGGACTTCTGATTGAATTCTTTAACTTCGATGATGTTCCGCAAACTCTGATGTTCCGCGATCGATATCATTGGTGCACTTTCTCTCAAATGTCCCACGGAATGTCCATACAATAAGTCTAAATATTTTTGCAAAATCGCACGAAAAAACAATTGGTTAAACAAAGTCAACTTCAAATAAGCACGGTTGGCTAACTCGGGCTGGGCATATACACCAAGAATTGTGTCGACCTTAGAAAAAGTCGTATGCGAAACTCGAATTGTTTCAAACGGGATCGAAATTGACTTGACTTATAGAATACGGGATGTCTATCGATAGGGGTGCCATCAGATGATGTTATCGTCGATGCGATATAGATGGGCGTGCTTGGATTCTGAGGAATGGTTCGAACGGAGATTCGAAGTAATCGAGATTCAAAATTTGTTTCGAGGATTTGTCGAATGACTTCATCCCTGAGTGGTGTATGGGATAGCCTCGGGGATGTCGATCGATTGAGGATATGGGGTGCCAACGTGTCTATCAGCAAACGACGAGTACACAAAGCCTTAGATAGAGTGTTTCAAAGTTAGTCATGTCTTGATAGCTAGCATGAAATTGATTTGAACGAATTAGAAATGACGCGCACGAGATTGGGATTGTGCAAGTATGAAATACGAGAATGATTGAGTAGGAAAATTGAATCGATGAAAAGTTAAGGTGTACGAATGGATGACTCGATCGAAGAAAATCGATATGAATCGTATACGAAAAGTTAGCACGATTGCATGATAGCGTGCATGGAAATGATTCGAATATTTGAAAATGACTATAAGGATTGGAATAGATGTTGCTCGATGATTTGAGTTAGCATAAAACGTTGCGACTTAAAGAAAAATGTTGCTTGATGATTTAAGATAGACGAATGAACGTAAGTGATATGGTTTTGAACGAATTGATCATATAACTAGTTTGAGGGATAATGATCAAATCTGATCTTGAATATCGAGGAAATTGTGGTATATCTAATTCGGATGATAGCATCGGTTGTACGACTCAGAATTCGTTGCAAATGAAGATCATCAGGTTACGTATATCATCGATGGTATTGAGGCGTATCAAAGATCGATATGCGATAACTCGAGGGTACTCTGATTCGAGGAATGACGATCGTGTAAAATGTTATTGTTTTGATGGATGCTATGCTTCGGATTTTGATTGAAATGAATGCTTGGATGAAAATAATCGTGTCTTGATTTCTTCGATGATAACCACAACGTCGACGATCTTGTCTTGCGCGAGCGCAACTCCAGCCTCGAACATGCGTCACGTCGGATTTGGGGAGATCGTTCCGCGTGAGCGCTGACATGGTGATTCATTGCTTCGACTTGTGGTTTGATGCGAAGGTGAATTCGAGGATTGGTCGGACTTGTGATTGATGATTAAGTAAACTTGAGGATTGAGTTCTAATCTGTGTATCGAGAATGAATTAGTCTAGACTTAAAGCAAGAGTTACGTTCCGATGAGAACGATTATCCTGCGGTGCGTTGGCATGGTGATTTCATGTCAACCGCAGATAATTAGACTTGCGTGAGATTGTGACGTGACATATTGTTATGCTTGACGACCTTGTGATCGAATACGTGAATTGTGATAAGCGACTTAGGGAATATGGAATGAGGATTATGGTTTAGTGACAAATCGTGTCGTAGCATGCTTGACTTGGAAAGGATGGATAGGTGGATTATATTGAACGTGTTCAAAAGAGATCGACTACACAAATTGCTTGTTGGACGAGCGATATTGATATGTCGAAGAATTGGTTGAACATGACTTCGTAGGATGGCTTTGCTGAACGATTCGGACCCGTTGGACTAAGTGTTGCAAGTGCGAATAGGAAAAATCTATGCTCGAAGTTTAGAAATCGTAGTGATGCGAGATTGGGTAGAAAATCTGTATTATCAACTTTGGTTTGACCTTAGGATTGGGATCAGTGTTGTTATTATTGTTTGGGAACTATGATTCCAATACTGACGGATGACTTTAGCCTAGAAAGATGGCCTAGCAGTTAGGCAAGATGTCGCTGTTTCGAGAGTTAGAATATGGAAACCTCACTCACGAGACTTGGCTGAAATGCATATATTTCAGGGACGCCTGAATATGTGTACGATCCGACTTGAGTGAAAATAGCGGATTCTCTATCACGAGGCTTGGCTGAAATGCATGTATTTTGGGGACGCTTGGAATATGTGCACGATCAAACTAAGTGATACGTTGAATTCAAGTGAGACTAAATGAACGCGAGAGTTATCGAGGATTTCAAAATCGTGTGTTTCAAATGAAATGTTGATGGTAGTTTATAATCGTTTGGGTTTAAAATGGACTTGAATATCGATTTAGGCGTTGATGCAAGCCAGGTTCCGGAGATTGGCTAAGGAGGAGTGTGTGCAAGTCATTGAATGTTGAATCGAGTTATAAGTCGATAAGTGTACTCAATAAGTTTCGAGGACGAAATTTTTTCTGAGTGGTGTATAATGTAATATCCTGTCCCGTCCCACTCAGCTCAATTGGAGGAATCGAAACGCCAACGGCGTTCGGACTTAGCCATGCAACGGCTGCTCGAAGTCCCGCTCAGTCGAGGCGACTCCTCGCTCAGGTGGGTGGCTTCGGTGCACTTGCCTCAGCTTGGCCTTCACTCTAATAAAACGAAAGTTTTCAACTGCACAAGTAGGCTTGATAATAAAAGTGACGAATCCACCTAGATAAGGGAATAATTCCAAGTTGGGTCAGACTGAGTTAGAACATGGAAAGGTCCCACGGTCGGCTTAGAAGTATTGTACGTCGTGCTTTCAAAATGACACTCGGTCCTTCGTCCCGTGGCTTAGGTGAAGGAAAGTTGGTCGATGTTGCCACAAAGCTATGAACTTAGCCTATGTCATAGGCGTCGCACGTATAAATGCTTGATAAAGTAAGCACGGTCCCATCGTCCAAGGCTTGGCATAGCCTTTGCTCGTTCCACAGGTTAAGTTGTATCGCACGACTTATAACATAAGTCTAGGCACCCAATGAACTTGGTTGTTCAAGTCGAACGCCTGCACGGATGCAAGTCTTGGCATAGCCTTTGCTCGTCCCACGGGTTAAGTTGTTGCACGATTGCGTTAGACAAGAGTTTTGCTGGACTATTAAAGTCATAGCAAGTACTGTCCCATGTTTTCTGCAGTTGTCAAGTCACATAGTTCCACGATCTCAAGGCTCGTCATATAAAGTATGACTTGGACGGTAGTGTCGCTTAGAAAACAAGTTGGTTTAAGGCATGAGCCATAGTAGGTTCAAGGATAATTGTACCACGGTTAAAGAACACACGTTTTGTTCAAGTTAAGCTGGAAGACTACATAGTAGTCGTTCCCTGGGTTTCAAAGGATAGAAAGTTCACGCGACTGTTTGTCGTCGAGACCGGTCCCGCTTCTTGGGAGTCTCTCATGAAGTATGGAAAGCACGGTCATGAATAAAGAAGGGCATGGTAAATCGAGTTGAGTCTTGCATGGTTATTGGACAACTTGCGCGCAAGGGAAATTCCTCGAACGATCGTTGGGGCACCTGGTTCGTGTCGGCATAGGAGGAAAAGCAGATATTGTACGGCCTTCAACGACGGTACGACTCGCCTTGAAGTGAACCGTTACAATATACGCTGCGGGACCATTCGGTGGAGCTCGCACTTCGCACGCAAATTGTCAGCGTATGCAAAAGATCCAGTATAGCTTGACATTGTTAGTGACCACTCATATAGATGTGTCGGCATAAGAGCGGCTATCCGCATGCATGCCTTTGGATTGTGTCGAGTACAAGCACGGTACGAAGTGAGTTAAGAGGGTGTGCATTAGTTGCAACACCATTGTGGAGCCGAAGATTTGGCTATAGCAAGGACACGTGCTTCGGCACGTATGTGGCGTCATGTTTGAGTCGTCAACACAAGTTCCACAAGTCGGAATTAAGTCGTCTCGAGTTAAGTCAGGAAGGGCCATAAGGCAGGTTTGGTTAAGTCATGTTGATCTGTGAGGTACGGCCTCGATGTTTGAAGCACGGACCAAGTCGGCGATACAAAATAAGTTGTGTCCCAAAATAGGAGTCGGAAAGACAAGCACGAGTCGACACTTTGATGTTGTTGGCACGAGAAGGGTCTAGAGGCACGATGATAAGTAAGTTATCGATGCAATGGAACGGTGACGGTCTAGAGACACAAATAGGCCAAGAGTCTCTGTCCTAAAATCGATCCTAAGGCAAGAATAGAAAGACAATCTTAAAGAATAATGTTGCACAAAGAAATGAACGTGTTAGTTTTGTATGGGTGGGCGAAGAGCTTACTTCACCAGTACAGTTGAGTACTGACACCCACACAATTTCTATGTATGGGCACAGGTAGAAGCTCGTTGGCGCGGAGCTCGCTTGATGCATCGAGGCATGGAGTTCCTTGGCGTTTCGAGGCGTGCGGCCGCATGGAGTTAGAACTTATACGGGACATAATGTATGGACATAGTCTATCTGAAGCATCCGCTGGCTCGTCAAATTGTATTGAGAGATGAGAGAGAGCTGAGTGACTTGTAATCAGAGAGAAAAGTGAGCTTGAGTGATTGTAATCTTGGCTAGCGCCTTTGTAATCTTATGTTCATTATCAATAAAGACTCAAATTTTGTTTCAATGTTTGTGTTGCCTTGTATATTCAATGTTTTTGTTTGGGATTTCTGTGCGACAATCCCGTCACAAGCTGTTGTAATCGGCCGTTATGAAACCGCCTTGCACGAGCGCAATCTAGGCTCGTGCGGCATCACGTCTTAGCGAGGACGATCGGCCCTACGGAACTGTGACGTGACAGTAGTAGCCGATTTCCTTCTTCAGTCACGAGCCTCGTGCAAATCAACTCCGAAAACTCAAGTGTATAGTCAATTTGATTATCGAGTTGCTGATAATATCGAACCGCTTCTGAGGTGATGTCCTCCGTTGTAGAAACATCTTGTCTTTTCGAATCTATGAATGTCTGAACATTATTCCTGTGTTGGCGAGCACGTAATATCATAGAAGAAATTGGAACATCGATCTCTGAGCCACGAAAACTTGGCTCGTTGAGCCATCCTGCAGTGACAACCGACGAACCTCCTCCTAGAGATCCCTCTCCTGTACCGCCAAGTCCGGGTCCGTCGGCAAGGTTTGAAGCTCCTCTTGGACCTCGCGAAGACTCGCCTCTGTGTGTGCAAGGGGTGTTCGCGGTCGACTCCTAATCCATTGCCTCAAAGAGCGCTTGACAACCTTTAGCCGTTGGGTCATGCGAAATTGTAAATTTTTATGTACCTCCATGCGAAGCCTCTCCGCCCCCGCCTCGCTATGACCTGACATTTCTGGTCAAGCATTATTGAAACGGAACGGCCTAGCATGGCTAGGTACATCCTCTGTTAATTTCACCAATATCAGAAAGTGGTCACTGGTTAGCGGTGCCATTCCTTCGGCCACTACCGATAGAAATTTGGCAAACCAACGACCATTACCAAGGGCACGATATAATTGACACAAAATACGATTGCGGTGGCCTTATTGTTCCATATCAATGTATGGTCCACTCTTTCCAAGCACCGAAGGCTTGAATATAGGAGACATGTTTGGAAATCAGCAAGAATAGAAACCGGAACTCGACGCCCTCCTACTTTCTCGTGATTGTATAGTATCGCATTGGAGTCTCCGCAAATAAGCAATGGTGCACTAAGCTGAACGTTAGCTATAACACTGATATGAAGAATCTCTCCCATAAAGCTTCCTGTCGTCTTCTATCATTATGGTCATAAACGACCCCAAACGCCAATTGAAGGCCCCCTTTGTTTATGAATTCGTACGCAATCAGTCGATCAGATTTATGTATGATGCGACCTGACCAGACTCTGATGTCCCATGCCATCCATATTCTAGCCATCTCACTCTGACTCAAATTGTTAGACTGTTCCCAAAAATTGGGGGTTCGTCTAGCCAGCTGCTTTTTCGATTTAACTTAGTTTCCAATAACGTTGTGATGGTACTTTGGATCGCCTGATTTTTCCTCTAATCTCACGCCAACGACCCAAAGAATTCACTCCTCGCATGATCGAAGTCAAGATCGTCATTCAATTTGATTGGACTGACCTTAATCTCCCCTTAAACTTGCCACCAGGTCTGTGGTAAGTTCAGTCTGCAATCCCTCCATCTGCTTGCCAATTTCTTCATTCTTCATCGTCCTTCTCGCTTCCTCTCAGAAGTAGAGCCCATTTGGGGTTATCCATGCATATATTCGAGTCTCTATCTTGTGTGGGCTGAGTATGCTTGGGACCCACCCCTGTGACTGGTGTTGAAACTTTACCTTTCTTTCTAGAGTAGTTGATATAAGGACTAGTCGTAGCCGTCCCTCTCTGTGTCTGCTTCAATGATTGGCTCTGGCTTCTGGTCGTCATGGCAGGCTTTGCTCCAAAAATAATCATCTTACCCGCTGGGGATCCCTCTGGTTGGATAGAAACATACGATGGTCGTTTGCCGAGATATCGGTTGACAGACTGCTCGTTTCCGGTAGCTACTACTACCACCAATGACGATTCACCAAGACCTGTATCTGCAGCTACCTACCGATCGCCCACAACCCCGGCTGAGTCAACTTGGCCGATTACAGCTGCCGTATTAACGTTTCCATATGCCTCAGACAACAGTCATTGAACATGCGAAGTAGTCGTCTCCCCAATCTCTACCCCTTCCGCCGCTGCCACCATTATCAAACATAATCTGCTTCCATGTCCAAAACATTTGCACCGAATACACACCGAGGGTACCCACTAATATTCTACGGCTTGCGAACATATTTCTCTTGATGACAATTTGAACTCCACAAACCTGGGCAGCGTTGTAGAAGTGTCAATTTCCACGAAGCCTCGAGCGTACTCCAACCTCTCTAGACGTTCCGTGGCTTCGTCAGACTTGATCGATCTCCTAATCAAACTTGCTAACTTCATAATAAGGGATGTACTCCAATATTGTATCATAACGCCTGGAAAGCAAATCCAAATCGGCACAGTATGTAGAATTTTCTTTTCGCATTTAGCGTCAGGATGCCATTGATTGAGAATAATCAACCGTCTACGATCCCCCTTGCAGTACCCGTTCCGCATCCTCCTGTAACCCAAATCGTACGAAGAAAAAGTCATTAGCACGTGAAACGACATCCATGCTACCTTGCCGCCTCCATACTCGATTAACATACGCTCTGAATTGATTGTAAAATGGTTTATCGTCGAGCACATAGGCAATCAAGATGTTGTTCCATCTTCCTGTGTTTGCTTCCAGTTCTTCTGCTGTGAATACAACTACCCTCCTCTCGTCACTGATATCCTTCGGTTTGACATAGTGCATGGGAGTATTAATGTCTTATATCCCTGCTTTGCACAACGAGACCCACAACTTGTCTGTTACTCCTGGAGCAGTCGTCGGCTGCCCTATCTGGATACGACGAAGAGGATCAAACTGAGGTGGCTTCGTTGTTTGTCGTCAAGGAATCACAAGGCCATGAGGCTGGACGGTTTGGCTACCCATCTCTAGTCAATTTCCACGCTGCTATCCCGCCCGAGGTTGCAGCCTTCGACCGTCGTCTACTCTTCCTCTGTCCGGTTGGCATTGTCGATTGCTAATGATGTCATGCCGTCCAGCAGCCAGCCTCCCTCGATGCCTTCTCTCCACCGTAGTCCAACCGCCTGCCTCCAATGCCACTCGTGGATGAGATCCCTCCTCCGCCTGACTTTGCCCTTTACTCTGATCTTCGGGATCCCACACCTGTCCATGGGAATCCTTCGATTCGATGTTTCCGCCGCTGAGGATTCCGCTACGTGCATTAGGGTTAACAGCCATCATTGAATTACAAGGCGGTATCTTGATACATTGACTTAATTCGTCCTTGGTGTGTCCTGAAGTGTCATCGTGTTCAACTTTAGCATGTCAAAAAATTGATATTGGAAGTGTCTGGGTAAAAGAGTAGTCTTATCATCTTGTGCTTAGTTTCAGTTCAGAGTAATCGATTGTCATGTAAAAGTTGGGTATTATATTATCTTGTTATGTGCAAAACATATACCTGTAATACACTATATGAGTATCTTCTTTTAAATTGGTGTTGGTGCTTGCCAGTTACCACAATTGACACATCTATCACTCTTTTTCTATGACTATAATGGTATGTTACCTTCGATGTTTCTCAGTTCTTGGCTTCATCTCTCTCGTATTCTCATCTTGCCTCGTCTTGCTAGCTATTCGTGGAGGTTAGCAGAGAATTGTAATGGTTCATACTTTTCTATCTCCATCCTTGGATTCATGTGTCCTTTTTGCTCATTACTTGTCTGGCAGGTATTATGGCTTTAATATTGTTGGGAACAGTCAACTTGTCTGTTTATGGGCTTTGATTCATGTTTGACAGGAATACATAATATTGAAGCCTGGTTACTTCACAAACGCTTTTGGTTTAGGCTGCAATTCAGTTTTCTCAAGCCCTTATTCATTTTGATGTTGTGTAGTACTCCTTCATCACAACATATGATATACTAAACCTTCTATTTGTGCACCTCATCATTTGTCAACTGTCAGTTATATGTCTTTAGGCATTAAGTTTCACTTTTTCTCCTTATCGGGTTCTCTCCCCTGTAAAGACCCTTGACAACCCTCATTCAGGTTTATTTATTATGTCTTTGTTCCTTAGTGCCCAAGTCTGGACCATACTTTTATTTTTCTGATATAGGTTTGTGTTTCTTAAACTTTATTGCTCCCTCATATTTCCCCTATGAAGTACCTCACCTACTCTCCCTGCCCTGCTCTGTCCTGCCATCAAATTTTGGGGTTAGCTATGTTACTTCCTTTTCAAGCATGGCAATGACCCTTGATGCTCCTATTTATAACTTCAAATACCATCTTAGCTTTGTTTGGGGTTTCAAATTTGTTTGACTTACATATTAGTGAAGTTTGAGGTCTTCTTTAGGATACTTGCCTAACAAGCTTTCAACAATTTTGTTCCATGTACCCATGAAGGTATGCAACTATGGTATGTTCCGGGGTCATTCCTTTTTCCATGGACCTTGCTCACATCATGCTTTCAAATTCATTCTGCATACTAGGCTTCACTGTCTTTTTTACTAATGGAAGCTTATCAGATGGTATCAGTCTATGTTGCATGGATACTCCTCAGGATGACTGTATATGTGTCCCTAGCTGTGTCTGGCACTCACGTCGGATGTGTCTCGCCCTTGTCTAGGTCAGAAGAGACCCAAAACTAGTTGAAAGTGGTTATGCATGTTCGTGTTTTTGCCAAACATATTTGTGATATGAGAAAGTAACATTTCCTTGTATTAAATTATTTCTATAACTTTTTGAAACCTAGTTACTACCTAGAACATGCACAATATTTATATTATTAAGATCGAATGTACAAAGTATGTATATAGAATTATAGATATGTTTCAATGTACATATAATTGTATCCAGATTCCATACCATACCCGTATCCTAAGTTTTCTAAAAGAAGTCGTATTCCGAATATGTATCGTGTCCATAACCCCTTGTCCTATGCATCCTAGGTATCTGTCCACTTGAGACCTTTCTTTTCTTTCAGAGGACTGCTCTAGAAGAAAAACCTGCCTACCGCATTTATAGAACCCAGCTGCAAAAGTAGTAGGAGCATGGTTATGGTGGTTCCCCTGCTGCTACTCCTACTCCTTCAGCTGGTGCCAAATGCAGTCGTTCATGTGACTTTGAAGTTGAAACTAGCGCAGTTATACAGCATCACATTGTAATGTTGCCTATGTTGTACTGGACGCTAGGCAAGGCGAGGCAACATGCCACCCGTCTTTTTTAGGCGCTCGTCCAGGATCCGCTGCTTTGAATCAATTTTTTTTTTTTTTTTTTGTAATTATGATTACAACAACTATGTAGTATAACTAATAAGCAATGAGCATAAAAGTAATATAAGAAGCAACAAATATGAAAACAAATATTCGACATCAAGTAAGGATAGTAAGCATAATTAGGCGGACTTTTTTTTTCCCTAGGCGAGCAAAACCTCACCCAGGAAAATTTTCCCTTGGTAAAGGCGAGACCTCTATAACCTGCACGCCTAGGCCGCCTAGGCGTCGCCTGTGACAATATAGAATGTTGCAAGCTGGCAATAAAGAAACTTTGTTATAATTTGTTATAAAGTTTGGCTTATACATGTCATTACTTAATACAATCTACGCTATTGTCTACCGGGCTTATAGGACAAACCTGGAAGATCTTAGTTACAATCTTTTTAGACTATCCTGCACTCTGTAGGTGGTGACCATTTATCTGATGCTAATTGTGGCAGATACCTCATTATTTCCATGGTTTTACATTGTACTTGATGCAAAAACAACAACAGCGGTTCTTTTTAGATCTCTACGGCTGGCTAAATGGCTATTTCCTTTCGTATTATACTGTGCAAGTTCTACATTTTTCTCAATTTTCGTACTTCATATTACTTATGAAAGATTGATAGTGATGCTAATATTCTAGACCTAGGATTTTTTTTTTCTTCTATTAAGGTTGATAACTGTTTTTCTGTTTTGATTTACTTCTCCTTGTACTAACATGTGATGTTGCTAGAAAGCATTTTATGCTCTCCTAATTACATTGAGTACACTTGCAGATTTTTATTGAGAAGGTACCAAATAGACAAGGTAGGAAGAACATGAGATTGATTGACGTGGAACATGTGGCATCTTCCATGGGATACATGGTTTAAAAACAATACAAACTGCTTCAACTTCCATCTTTGATTATATATCTCAAATGCTTACAACTTTAGCTGAAACTCTTAAAGACAAATATGTGAGATCTCATCTAAAGCAAGAACCTGGCTGTTCAAAGGTAATTTCAGTATGCTAATTTACTTTGATATTTTACAATACCATGTTGTATTACTTATAGCCCTAGCAAAGTTTGTGAATACCGACTTTTGTTATGTCAGAAGTTAAGTTTCTTAAATTCAAGCGACTTTAGATTCTACTGCTCCAGTCAAATATAAACTATATCCTTCATTTTATATTGTCATGGCATATATTGTACTCAAGCGTGTAAATTGTGCACTGATCCAGCAGTTTTACCTTTGTTGATGATAGATTCGACACACATCAAGTTGCATTTTTTAAGCTAGGAGCTATAATGAACTGTGCCTAATTGTCGACGTCGTAAAGATTTGCATTATGGATGAGACTATAAATACATTTTGGTTGTACTATTATTTACCAACTCATGATTGCACTGTGAGTTTGACATATATCTTTCTTGCATAATATGGATGATAGAGGTGTTATCTAAACTGTTATAGAAGCCCATGGTACTGACAATCAACACATCCTCTTTCTAGCTCACATGTTTTGTGCTGGAATACT
>JANAVB010019202.1:0-47478 GCA_029216955.1 Iris pallida
GAATTTTCCCAAAAATTTAGGAATAATATATACAAAAATAAATATATATTCAGAAAGTTTACCTCGAGAAGAATCCAATAAAAAATGGCACGCTAATATCATGTCGGAGTTGACGGCAATCGTCTCGGGAAGTCGAGATCTCTACTAGAACTCTCTCTAAAAAAGGCGGCTAAATTTAATTAGGTGTTTCAAATAATAATATCTATAGGAGAGAGAGAGGCGGTTTAGCCTGGGCGCCGACAGGTGGGCCCCCCGGTGAATTTATGGATAATTAATTATTTTAATTCAAAAAATCATTAAAAATCATTTTAAGAAGTCCAAATAAATTAAAATAAATTGCAGAAAAATCCAGAAAAATTCTAGAAAATTCTAGAAAATATTTCTAAATGTTTAGAATCTAAATAAAATAATTTAACACAAAATATCATCATGACCTCACAATAAATTTCCAAGCCTATAAAATATAATTTCAAGGTTTTAATTATATAAAAATTCCCAAAAATTCTAAAAAATTACAGAAAAATTCTAGAAAATATTTTTAACCTCCTAGAACCTAAAAAAAATAAATTGTCTCAAAATAGTCCCAAATGACCTTATAGTAATTCATAAAAGTCAATAAATAAATATATCTTTAATAATAAATATCTAAAATGTTCTAAAAATCATAGGAAAATATAATATAGCTATAGCATGCTTATAAACCCTATCTAGAGATCACGTGACCACAAGATGGTCATAAATCACCTGTGGGCTTAGTCACAACTCCTATGATCCTAGAAAAATTAAATGTAAACTAATCAAATAAAAAATAAAAATATATCACAAAATTTTGTTAAGAGTTACAAATCTACCCCACCTTAAAAATAATTTTGTCCTCGAAATTCTAATTCATAACTATTCCTTAAAAATCAAAGTCTACTATTACCTTAATCTCCTCAAATTTAATTTCTCAAAAAAATTATGACCTTCTCTAGTCTTTTTATAACTCCGAATACTTGAGGACTTCTACCAACCTTTGGTCATACTACTCCTCAAAACACGGTCACTAAAATCTTGTAACCTTCTAACTTTGCTAACGATTCTACTAACAAATATCTAGGACGTATAGCATCTATAATCCCTCATATATATAAATAACCAAATATTCAATAGTCAAGCAATATTATACAATACCTTAGGAATCTCTGATAAATTCTAGACAACACATCATTCGTCACCCCCAAAATAGGAAGGGACAAGAATCATTTGTACGGGAGGGCAAGGAGAATAATCGGGAACGAATACGACGTTCAAAGGCGGTAGAGAAATTTCTAAGAGAATTTTCAAGGCAGGGTGGATTGAGATTTCTAAGGTTTAGTCGTATTCGCAGGCTCGTATCAGTATAATTATGTAACCGATACGATATTCTGACCTACATAGGCCACCAAAAAACTTGTCACGACCCCACCCACTTTTCGGATGCAAGCACGTGAGCAAGCCAGCTACGCATCAAGCAGACTCTAGCCCGACTCGAATACGTAAACACTGTCAAGGCTAGGGTATATTGCCAAATCATGACAATTTAATCTATATCTCAAATCCACAATAAGTGTATGAAAATGAATGAACACTATGGGTCGTGGTTTCCAGCCCACTAGCATATATGTCCGATAAGACTCCAAAGATAACAAGAGTCTCTAAACTGAATCAATAAGCAGAATATCTCATGATAAGGAATGAAAAGCACGAAAGGATAACAATATAATATCACTAACAAATACCTGAGACATGTATCACAATCATCTACCATCCCTTCTGCTACTAACTCCATACAATCGTTAAACTTGAAGAGATCATCAGGTCCTCAGAGGACATAGCAAGATACATATAAACATGCCTATCTAGCAGTTTTATCATGTATGATAATATATAAACATGATATAACAAGGAACGACACTTAACATGGCAAGAGACTATGACCAAACTGCTAACAAGTGACTAACGACAAGTGGCTACTGACTAGTGACTATGAAATGGAATACAAGAACAACTTACATAACTGAACTGCTGAATGAACAAGCAAACACGAGATCAATAGAATACCAAACCCTCGCCCTGAGTGGACTCGCAGGTTTGAACTAATTACTAACCCCGTTCCGAGTGTGGACTCTCTGGTTAGTACTAACCCTCGTCCCGAGTGTGGACTCTCTGGTTAGTTCATGGCAATGCACCCTTGTCCCGAGTGTGGACTCTCTGGTGTAAGTATAACATCCTCATCCCGAGTGTAGACTCTCTGATGTAAACACTCTCGTCCCGAGTGGACTCTCTGGTGCAAGTTAAGTCAACACCCTCGTCCCGAGTGGACTCTCTGGTGCAAATAATCGACATCCTCGTCCCGAGTATGGACTCACGGATGTAAATAGATCAAGGCAAAAACCCTCGTCCCGAGTGGACTCTCTGGTGCCAAGGAAACAATAACAAGGATTTAGCAGTTCAATTACACGTACTCGTTCTATGACACGACTCAAGCAAGGTACTGGTGAGACAAGGTACGACTCAGTCAAGACACGGTCAAGTCCAGTATAACTACTGTCAAGTCAAGCAAGACCATAATTGGTGAACACGGTATGTAGAAACTAGATAATCAAGTCAACTAGAGAGCTAATAAATCATATAAAATCTATCATAAATAGAATATCACTACATAAAAAGGCCTATTAATAACGCTCCATAAGACGTATTGATGATGCATGATACCTAAGCGTTATCAAAGTTCGAAATACCTTTTTTCTATGATGGTTTGGGCTAATTTTGGGCTTTTTATAACGTTTATAAAACAAAGCGCTATTAATATTTTAGAGCGGTGGCAAACTTGTAATATTTTGCAAACTTTTTAATATTAAGCATTCAAAATTAGGGTTCGGTCCAGCGTCCTCTTCCTCTGCTCCTCCTCCTCTTCCTCTTCCTCCGCTCCTTCCATTTCCCCTCCTTCCTCCTCTTCCTCTTCCTCCGCTCCCATGCTAAAAATTAGGGTTCGATCCAGCGTCCAGGCCTAGGGTTAGGTTTAGGGTTTCTCTACCGATCCATCCGTCCGATCCCCTCCGTAATGGACTCCGGCCGCTGTTGGAGGAAGCTCGAGGAAGGCGAGGTCGTCCACTTCGCCTTCCACCGAACGATGCCAGGGAGAAGTTTAGCAGGCACTGGGTGAGCGCGAAGACGGCGACCGCCACGTCCGAGATCGTTCGCTTCTCGACCAAGAGATCGGGAGAGGTCCGTCTACAAGCCCGACGTTCTTAGTTTTGCCATTTAGGTCAAGGTTCGAACACACTGGTACTTTCTAAAATTTTACCACTGAATCAATGCCCTAAACTAAGAATTTTTTTATTTTTTTCGAGAATATGCCATCTCCAGCTGCTCTTTGAGGAAAACATATTCTCAAAGAATCAGCATCCTCCTCTGCTCTGTATATATATATATAATATTATATATATATATATATATATATATAATATATTCTTTAAAACACAGATTCTCTGTTGCTGTGGTTTCATTCTCTCTCTCTCTCTCTCCTCTCGGCTCCCATCCCATCTGAAGGTTTCCCTCTTCCCTCTTCTTATTATTTTTTGGGGCAATTTGCTTATGTTTGTGATCAATTTTAATGGCTCATTATGAATCCTGACCGTGCTCAGTAGTTGAAGCTAGATTGGGATATTAGAGTTCCTCATATCTCGATGAATGGGGATTAATTGGGTGCACAATTTCCTGAATCTTGATTCATTGGTCAGGATAAACTGAAGATGATTAACTGGAGAATAACCTGGAAGCTATCAGCAAAATTATAGCACTGTAGTATTGAACACCAGCAACCCTTTTGTTACAAACCTTGAAACTGAAATTTCGAAGGCCTCTTTGAAGCATCTAGCTATTGATAAAGGTTTCTTGCACTAGAATGAAGGGTTGTAGGGGGTTGAGGAAAAGGTTTTTGTTGCCATGTGAAAACATGTAGTTAATGTTTATGTGGGAAGTGTATGCTTGGGAAGGGTTTTTGCACATCTTATATACATGAAATATGGTGGTGTGCTTCTGGGATATGGTTTTGTAGCCATTCTGAACTTTATGTCATGGAGGCATGGATTTCATCCCCCTATATGTGTTGTCATTGGAGCAAATTTCCATGTTGGCATCACATATGAACATTCTGAACTCTTGATTCACAACTAGGCATCACATAAAATTGCAAATGAACAGGTTGAACAGCATGTGGTTCTGATTCAGTCTTGTTATTTCAGTCTGCCATTTCTATCTTGTCTCGATTATGCATTTTAATATTTGACGAGGGGCTTTAGACACAAATTTTACGTTAAAAAACAAATAGGCAGGTGTTGTAGGCTATTTTTATAGGAACAATTATGTACTCTTCTTAATGTTTCAAAGCTAAGGGAGGTAAAAATACATTAGTGACTGGTGGCACTTGAGCTGTTCTTTTGTAGCGACATTGCATTTGGAGGAATTTGTTTAAGGGATGTGTTTGATGAATTCTGACATTAATAATAAGGACTGTTTCCTGTGACAAGCTTTTAATCCCTTTCTGAAGGACTGGTCATTAGGCTACAATCCCTTAAGATTGTGATTTACTGGCTTCAGTTTCTAATGTTAGTTTTTTATTCTTTCTTATAATTTTGGAATGTTATTTATAGTTGAATTGCTCCAAAATCCCAAGTATTTACACTCCTTTCAGCCGTATGCTTGCCTAATGTCATTAGTTTTTTTTTGGTTCATACTGGAATTAATTCTAGTTTTTTAATACACCATTGGAATTTTATCTGAATTAGTAGATCATACTAATTTTGGGTGGAATTAATTCTAGTCTTTTAATGCACCATGTTGGCATCACATATGAACATTAAGAATCCTATGTTGGACTTTTGTTTTCTTAAGTTTCTTTTATAATAAACATTTGTAGAAACCAACAACTTAAGCATTTGAAACAGTTAATTAGACATTTGAGTCAGTGTTCTCAATATCGATATCAAATTGGTATCAGATCGTTCCTATGAGCATCAGTTACAATTGGACCGGGACATGCCAACCATATCGGTATCAGCCGTATCGACCGATACCACAAAGTATGATGCAAATATCATAGCAAGCATTGAATACTTTTGCATGTTATCTAGGTTCATATATAGGTGCTCTAGATAAACTGACATATGGATTCAATGTGAAGCATATTTGGTTGAGCGAAATCCTCTAGGTAAGCAAGAAATCTCACTTTATTGATCTTGTTTCTCCGCCCCTATTTGATCTATCGATGGATATTTTATCAAGAATTTAAAATATAATAAAATAAATGAGCTTATTTCTGGACTTGGTCCAGCACATGATATCTTAAACATACACTATGCCAGTGATACTTTAGTATTTTGTCAACCCTTTCTAAGGCAATTGATTGTTCTGAAATATATGTTGTACATGTTTGAAATTCCTTCCTTCTGAAGGCAAACTTTTAAAAAAACATTTAAATGTGATGCTCGAAGTTTCATATATTAGTTGTATAAAATTATCAATGTAGTGTCACTACTAGAAAACTCAAATTACCCTCTCATTTGGCATTGTTATCGCAATGCCTTTTTACAAGAGAGTGGAAGATGGAAAGGAAAAAAAGGATATAAATTGAATTTCTATGATGGGTTGTCTTTCAAGTAAATGTTCTAAGCTTTTAGATGGGGATGTCTTATTCCTTTTCAGAAATTGACAAAAAGTACTTAAAAGGATTTTGGTTGGCTACTCCATATTAAGATGAGTTAGATAATACCTAAATTTGCTGCAATATAGAATTTCTAAGCTTTGACCAATCATATTTTATAGCTCTACATGATGCCACCAGCTTCTTTTTCTTTGTATCCTGTGGTTGGCATCAGTTACTGATGTTGGATGGAGAGCCTTCTTGCTCATGTGGTTGGCATCAGTTATTTGAGACTTTGTTGCTTGTTTCTTTCTTGAACCAATGTGAAGGCTATTCCTGGTTATGTGCTTCTTCGTTCTATTGAGGACTCCCTTGGAAATTTCAAGGGCATTAACCTAAAGTGCAGTCAAATGTGTCTATATGCCTCTGGAAGAGGTTAATCTACACTGGTGAAATGTATTAAGTGTGTTCATGTAGAGACTCGTGTACAGTTTATGTATATGTTTGTTGATTAGCTCCATACTCTGTTGAGAAATTACTTGACTGCAAATATGCTCAAGTTCATGATTAACAAGTACTAGCATCACTTTTTTTTCTTGGAGTTTATATATTGTTTTGATAATGGATTTAAAAGTTTACATAGTCCTATTCTGCAAGTAAGTTTTCTACTGCATAATATGGAATTAACATGATTCCTATTTCAGATCCTAACAGAGCCAAAAAATGCTCTTGGCAAGCAATGCAAAAAGTTGTTTGGTATGAACAATATGGGTGCGGACATCTCCATATTTGTTGTAGTGTATATATATGTATATATATATATATATATATATATATATATATATATATATATATTGAAACTTTTACTAATTAGGTTGTCATATGCAGTACCTGAATCTTATTTTACTTAATTTTATGTGTGATTTTGGCAGGTGGGCCTTCTTAATATGATGGTTACTACGACTCGCTCCTTTCTTTTATGGATCTGGCTGTAAATGAGGAGTTCATATCCCCAAATGCTCGGAGAATTATTGTTTCTGCCCCCTTAGCTAAGGAACTCGTCAGAAAATTGGAGTTAATGAAGATGTTGATATTTTATGATTAGATTTGATTTTTAGGCCTGACAATTATATGGACTGATTTGGTTGTCTTCTCTTTTTCTCAGGATTTCACTGGTGTTCTGGCTGTCGTTGATCTTTCATGATTATTGGTTATGTGGCCAAGTTTTGATGTGGAAAATTTTGGTAGTTTTAAATATATATATGTATTTGGATATTCTGTTTTGAGATTGTAATGAAGATGTTGATATGCACTCTATTTTGAGAAATGTAATAAAGATGGTGATATATAATGTTAAGTTTTTGGAATGTAATATATAATGTGCAGTATAGAGCATTATAATATGCTAATTTTAATAGTATAAAGTGTTGTAAATGTACTGCATTGAGTCTATACATATTATCTATTCATAACGTTTTACAAAAGTCCTGAATTGTGCACTATAATTAAATATTCAAAACGCTTTTATAGAAACTATTCATGATGGTTTTTTATAACGCTTTTAAAAAACATTTATAACACCCATTTTCATAATGGTTGCTTTGAGAAAAAAGCGTCATGATTTGTTATTAATGACGCTTTTTAGCCGTCAATAAAAGGGTTTTTTGTTGTAGTGTATATCTAATGATAATACAATAATGACATGAAAACTATAAACATGGAATCAAACTGTAGAGGAGGCAAGGTATCTTGCCTGTGGTCCTTGCACAAACAGTAGGCACAAGTCGAGGATGAGAGGATGCCGATCTAGGAGCTATCAACCTATAACACATATCGCACCATGAACCGTGCACGAAAACTATAAATCAATTCTAATGTTCTAGTTCTAAATTCATGGAATAGTGGCTAGTTGGGTTACTAATCAAATAATAATTAATTCTAGAATAATTCGCTTAAAAATCTAATTTAACCTAATAATAATCTGAATATAATCTAAACATGCAAGTTTGGCCATCAAAGTCGTGTTTCCCAATTTTGGAAACCATGGCACGCAAATCGAAATGTGCCATTGCCTATCTAGTCAAACGCTGTGAACTCTAGATTTTGAAAGTGCATTTTGGTAGATTCCAGCGCCATGAGTGTGCTGGAATCAACCGTGCCGTAAAATCATGCTTTGGTCAAAAGATATCGCCGTTATAGCTAATCGTGACCAAAACGGTGATCAACCGATCAATTCTGAGTTCAATAGAATAACTAAAATACTAGATGAATGAATTAATTTCTAGAAGAAATATATGTCGTAGAGCTCTGTGTTAGCTTTCCGAAATTTCAAACGGTTCATGATTTCAATTTCCGGTTCTCCCGGAATCTCGAAAATACCGAAACGTGTCAAGTTTCGGACAACCGACACTCTACGAATTTTCCAGAAATTTAGGAATAATATGTACGAAAATAAATTATATATTCAGAATATAATAATATATATAGGAGAGAGAGAGGCGATTCAGCCTGGGCGCCGACAGGTGGGCCCCCCGGGTGAATTTTTGGATAATTAATTATTTTAATTCAAAAAATCAGTTAAAAATTATTTTAAGTCCAAATAATCAAAATAAATTGCAGAAAAATCCAAAAAAATTCTAGAAAATATTTCTAAGTGTCTAGAATCTAAATAAAATATTTTAACATAAAATATCATCATGTGACCTCACAGTAAATTTCCAAAGCCTATAAAATATAATTTCTATTTGTTTTAATTATATAAAAATTCCCAAAATTCTAAAAAAAATCCAAAAAAATTCTAAAAAATTCTAGAAAATATTTCTAACCTCCTAGAACCTAAATAAAAATAACTTATCGCAAAATAGTCCCAAATGACCATATAGTAATTCATGAAAGTCAATAAAATAAATATATCTTTAATAAATAAATATCTAAAAATGTCTAAAAATCATAGGAAAATATAATATAGCTATAGCATGCTTATAAACCCTATCTAGAGATCATGTGACCACAAGATGGTCATAAATCACCTGTGGCTTAGTCACAACTCCTATGATCATAGAATAATTAAATATAAACTAATTAAATAAAAAATAAAAAATATATCACAAAATTTCGGAAAGAGGAGTTACAATAATGATACTCACAGATGTATGTTGACTTAGGCGCAAGCGTCCAGGCAGAAGAAAAGTCCAAGCGTCGCAAGTTAATGGTCGAGACTTTGTTTTTGAAGCATGCCCTCATCCAGAATCGGGCCCTGAACTGCCGAGGACGCTGCCGCGGGAGGAGAGCCACTCAACGCAGCCTCCTTGCCCTTCGTAGATCTCTTCGCGACCTTGGGAGACATGTTTCTCAAAGAAAAAAGATTAAGAGTTTTTGAAAAATTCTAAGAGAAGGGAATAATGAGCTCTCTCCCTCTCCTTCAAGGCCTATTTATAGGCACAGGCCGCTTCCTATGCGCCCACTAGCTTTATGCGCCTGTGCGCCCATTGCGCAGTATGTGCCCACAATGGCCTATGCACCCACGCGAAGAACCAGCCCCTTGTACACTATGCGACAGCCACTTGCTGACATGGATAACGTATGAAGGATGGACCGCTTCAAATTCTACCCCGATGAATCTGTCAGTTCATATTTCGAGGAAGATCTCAGCAGTCGTATCTCTCTGACAGGCTGGCCAAATACTATGTGCCCAAGGAGAGAGCCGTGCTATGCGCCCATTGCATCACGAGAAGACGATCAATGCTTCTTTCAAAGTATTTCGAACTCATTCAAGTATCAAAAACTTTGAAGGGGGTCTTGTAGAAGCATAAAAAAATTTAGCAATGAAGCCCCATGCGCCCAAGCCAGTGAAGCCCTATGCGCCCAGCCAGTGAAGCTCTATACACCCAGCCAGTGAAGCTCTATGCGCCCAGCAAGTAAAGCTCTACGCGACCAGCCAGTGAAGGTCCATACGCACAAGACTAGCTTCCCCAAAAGGAGGGCGCATAGCCCAAGACATGGCTATGCGCCCAAGCCTGACTCGGTCAAAGCCATGATCAAAACGTGTACCGAAGTGCACGACCACATTAGTCTCCACGAGCAGTCTTGCACCGAAGCATGCGGCCATGTCAACACCACGACCGACCCACGATCTCACAGCCTGTATGCGCTTACATCCTACGCACCCAAAGCAGAATGATACGCCCACATAAAAACTAGCATGTTTCCTCACGTGGGCGCATAACATCATTCCAGCTCAAGAATGACTATAAAAGAGGGGCCTCATCCCTCTTCAAAACACAGAACGGAGAGCATTTTCAAGAGCTAAATTGTTGCACTTCTTGCCAGTGAGCCGAGAGTTAGCAATTTTCTTAAGTTTTCTTCCACTTTTGTAATCGGAGTGTCAACGGAGTAAAGGAGCAACTGCCGCTCGATCTCCATCGTCCCATTCCCCAGAATTATTTTTTGTACTCGGGGATCCTCAGCGCAGGATCTCTCAGGCGTACTCGATTTATGGTGTCTTGCGCCAATAAAGAAAAGACAATATTTTTTGTGTGTGTGTCCATACTAAGTTTATAGGACAATGCTATGTTTAAGTAGCAACATGATAGTGATTACATGAATATTAGTGACATCACTAGTTAAACTTAATTGATTAGCCATATTCAAAAACATGATATAATCATTGTGCTAACAATCTCCCCCTTTTTGATTATGGCAAATCGGTTAAGTTTAAAGATAGATACAATAGATGCATATATCACTAATAAACACATATTACTAAAAAAATTCTTTGCTAACTAAAGATAGATACAATAAATGCATATATCACTAATAAACACATATTACTAAAAAATTCTTTGCTAACTTAAACTTTTTTCTCCCCCTTTGACATGATCAAAAAATAAGCTCCCCCGAAATAAGCTATAAAATAAAATCAATCATCAAAGAAGGAAGGCAAAAATAATCATGAACAACGATCCGGGTAGAAATTGGAAACAAACTATTCAAAACACAGTCTAAGAAAGAATATAACTATAGTTTTGAAGGAACCAATATAGTAGAAATCAATCATTGGTCATAAATAATCCATGAGAGAAAAAATTCACAGATCTAGTATAACAATATAAAGTACCAAATATAGAATATTTAGAAGATATAATAAGACTTTTAACAGTGATAAAAAATATGATTCACACTTTGTCCATACAAATAGTGAATCACTTCTATAAAGAATATAATCATTAAAAGAAATCAAAGCAGATATACTAGAATCTATACAAAATCTATACCAAAGTTCATGCATTTGAACTCAATTACCTTAACATGATATATGAATATTCTTTATATAAACAAGAAGGTAATGGAGACAAAATACTTGACAATGAGAAATTCAGTCGACTTGAATGCTCCCCGGCAAAGTATGTTCAGTCTAAATAAGATAATCATGAACTTTGAGATAAAATCTCATTAAGAAATGACAAATCAATTTAAACTCAAGGAATCATCAAAACTAAATATATTTGGCAGGATAATTTAAAAAAAATCGTAAAATGAGAGAATGAAGAAGAAATAATAATAATCATATATTCTCTCATAAAATATCATGAACACAATCGATAAGAATTAAAAAAATAGACAGCAGGTCCATGATTGAACTAGGTATACCACATATTAATAGTGTAAATAAATTGAAACAATTGATCTGCTCCCCCTTAAAATATGCGTATCTAGTTCAAAATAATTTATATGCAAAAAATAGATAAAATAAATAATCACAAGATCTGAGAAATATCCAGGATATGCATCTTTCTTTCGTTTGATCAAATGCATATAAAGTTCAAACCTTAAAACAAAATATCATCTTTAGGCAATTAAAAGAAAAATCCAATAAATAAATGCTTAAAGATGAACAAACAAAATATGTCTCCAAACAAAATATGTTTCTAAAAGTTCAAGACATTAAAGGATTTATGAAAACTGTTTCAATGCAAATAACAAACAGATTCAAAAAATCAGGGACAATTCAAAAGACTTTTGAAATGCAGAATTTATTATGAAAAAAATTGTCTTAATAAAAATTCGAATGCGTCTATTTAGTCTTCAGACTGAAAGCTGACGATTCGAATTTTTATATCATGAGAACAGTTTCAATAAAAGAATCTATAGATCATAGATAGTCTATTTGAACAAATAAAACATGACTAGTTAAATGTCTAAATAAAATGTATTCTAGATATATGACATGTCAAGAGAATAATTGATTTGAAATAAATAATTAATCCACATTTACATGGCTATATCCAAAAAAATAGTATTGACAAAATTTAAAAATCAGAGGAATATTTTCAAATGTAGGAAACTAATTACAAAATATTAGATCTTCTTATCAAAGTTTATTTCTTCCCTTTTAAAGCCTTAGCACGGTGTCCACCTGACAACCGTAAGGTTAAAGAAAAGAAACGCTTTGAGAGATAGATTCAATTTGTCTCACTTCTCTTCCGCAAATAATTACTGTTATAGGCAGTTAGTAACTTGAATAAGAAGAAAATTATAAAGCTTAATAAAATGAGTATCATGAATAAGAAAAAACAACCATCTTTAGACAAAAGAGATAATATCCATTAAATGAACACTTAAGATAAAAAGATATTTCAATTTAGCATATATAAATAAAAATACGATAATAATCATAAAAGACGACATAAATTGATCTATGCAATAAAATCTCACAATAGAAAAGTTAGATCAACATATGTTACCTTTTTGTGAAAAATATAAAAAGATAATATTGTCCATCAAAATGAAAGACCAAATCTAAAGATGAAATCATATCTCTTTGCTTAAAGTTGAGATCAATCCAAGATTGTAGATCGTTTTAGAGAATACAAAAATAAGTGCATCTACTGAAATCGAAAAATCTCAAGCAACAACAAAAGAATTAAATCATTTGTAGCTATAAGCATAAGATGTATCCATTACATGTATACTTATATGTGCTACAAAATTATTGGGTAACAGTAAAATATAAAATATTTATAAATCAAAATATAGGGCCCAGTTATGCTGATGTATTCTGGAACCTAGGAGGCTGGGTTCAGTGCCTTGGATCCAAAACTACATAATTATTGCAAGTAGACCTTAATAAATCTTAAGTCTATTAAGTATTGATCACTTTGGGTTAGTTGTAAGGGCCAATTCCCAGCTAGAGGTAGTCCGAAGACTAGTACACCATGTCGCTTTAGGCTATTTACACCTGTATAACAGAAGAACCCTTTCGGCTTGTACCCAAAATGATCTCTTCTTTTAAGAACTTAGATTTAAAAGTATATATATATTATCATCAATCAACATCGAAATCCAGAATTCCTAAATATAAGATAAGTAAATCCCCAAAGAATGAACAAGGAATGATCATCAAGATTAAGATACTAAAAACTAGTTTTCAAAAACTTTTCATAGTGCACTATAGAGATAAATATATAGTATAAGTGTGCACCAATAAACATATCAAGATAAAACAAATGATCTTAAAAGAACACTCACAAATAATCATGAGCAAGACATTAATAAATATTTCTTCTCAAAATCCCAACTTAAAGATATAAACCAAATAAATATCGAAAATTAGAAGACTACTAATATATATATATATATATATATATATATATATATATATATATATATATATATATATATATATATATATATATATATAATATTAGAAGACTACTAATATATATATATATATATATATATATATATATATATATATATATATATATGTATATATATATATAAGTACATGAAATAATTCAAATACGAGTCATGTATCCAAAATGTTAACCAAAAAGCCAAGAAATCAATAGCTAAAGTATGAGGTAAGCACAAGTTTGAAGATAACAAGTATAATTAAATACTTTTCAAAATAATATAGAACTTGAGCTAAACTCAATATTCCCTCATAAAGATATTTGTACAAAAGTATATATCAATAAAATATATGAGTAATATATAAATGACAATATATGAAGTACTCATGTATCCTTAATAAACCTTGAAAAATTATCACAAGATCAAGAACATGTATAAATATGCTTTATTGGGCAAAGATGTAATTGATTCATAAGAAGTTACTCAAAATAAGATATAAGAATTAATAATGAATATATTATACAAGCACAAGTTTAACATAAAAATATATGTATATATTTTTCGATTAAAAAGAGACTTGTGCTAAACATACATACTCACAAAATACCGATTAAGGTAAATATGACATGTTAAAGACAAATCAGTAAGAAGTGACCATTTGAGAAATATTAAAGACAGAGAGTCAAAAACACATTAACTCTTATCTCCTATAGACTAGAGTGGTATGCATGCTTCATAAATAAAGACTAAGTATGCATGCTTCATAGATAAAGACTAAGAGTAAAGAGCATACATAGATAAATATGACATGTCACATAAATATAAAATGAGTAAAAGACTATATAGTGTGAAATAATCATTTAAGCTAAACAACTAGTCATGCTAGGATTATAACTCACATAAGTGATAAACAATTAAAAGATATCAATGAGAGCTAATAGCAAGACATCAATAAGAACATGCTAGATAGTAAAAACTATTTAGGAAGCATGTTACCAAAGTGGTTCTAGTGACCATATATGTTGGCGCAATTACGTGGAAGATGACCGTTGTAGCTTTGCAATCACCAACATGCTCCATGGTTCTATGGTTCATCATAAGTAGCTCCACCTAAAATATTAGGTGAAAACTTTGGTATCCAGTACTTGGATCTGCATTTGTTAGCTTTGGGAATCCATTTGCACAAGTTTATATCAACTAGCTTTCTAATCTGACAATGATTAGAAATGTATCCATTCATACCGCAATAATGACAGAAAGTATTAACATTAGTCCTATGTACAGCAGTATAATAACGTGCAGTGGTGTGATATGATATGCGTGGATACTTGTAATAGAATGCATGGTTACGTGAAGCTTTAGCTTTGTTTGCTTCATTTTTAAAAGATATGTCGTGTGTGACTTTGTGATGTGTCACGTGTCTTGTGTTAGACTGAGTCACAGGTTGTACTACCTGCTTTCCCAATCTAATCTCTAACTTTTTAGAGTTAGCACAAATCTCATCATATTTAGCAGAAAGATCATCAATTCTACATGAAGCAATAGAATATTTTTTTTTTCTGATTCTAATTCCTCCTTAAGTTTAGCATTTTCTTGAGTGCTTTTCTCAATACATTCAAGTGCCTCATAAAATCTAAACTCAAGTGTGGAAATCTCAGTAGAATTATCAGAAGTAGAAGTGTTTCTAGCATCATTCAATAAGCAAGTAAGCTTTTCATTCTCAAGCTTATAGCAGAGAATATCCTTTCTAGCTTGCTTATACTTATCTAATACTTTCTTGAGTTCTTTCAATAGATCACTAAAAGCATCAGATAACTCATCATAAGAGAATTCATTCTCTTCAAGAACAGAGTTGTCATGTACCTCATTGGATAATGCCATTGAGCATATATTTGTAGCTTGACGAGGTCTCTCTTCTTCTGCGGAATCGCTTGCTTCGCTTTCACACCATATGCTCATGGTAGAGTACTTGTGAGATGATGACCTTCCTTTGGTTGATCGTTTATAATGACTCTCCTTTCTAGCAGTACTACAATCTTCTTTGATGTGGCATATCTTCTTGTCGTTGTCACATACAAGCTCTTCTTCATATATAGGGTTGGGTTGAACCTTAAATCTCAATGCCATCATGCACACATTTGCATCATTATAAAGACTATCCTCCTCTCTGGAGTCACTAGCACTGCTTTCGTCCCTGCACTCATAAGTAGCTTCAAGAAGTTTTTAAATTTTATGAGATGTTGTGCAAGTAGTAATGAGATTGAATACATTGAAGTCTACAACACAATAGAGAGCATGCTTTGCTTTTGCATCAAGGCTAGCTAACTTCTTCTCTTCCTCAGTGTAACTATAATAAGGCTTGTTAATAATTGAGGAAGTAAGAATAGAGGTGATAGTAGGCTTTTTGTAGCCGTTGTAAACAATTGACTATAAATCTAGAGACTTCAGGTAGAAGCTCATCTGTGTCTTCCAAGAAGTATAGTTTATTCTATCAAATAGTGGAGGTCTATTTGTGAACTGTCCTTCACCTGTGAAAATTATTTTACGGCTGTCATATGCAAGTACTCTAGAGTGTTATATATGAATATAACCTGCTCTGATATAAAAATCGTGGGAGCAATTGGTATGAGCAGTAATATCTATATAACAAGCACCTGCTCTGATACCAATTGTAGGCAATTGGAATCAGAGGTTAATAATTGATAATAAGGATCCACTCTAAGGATGTTAAGCCAGATAATAGAGTCCTAGCTCTGTTACTAATTGTAGGACCGTTGAGCACCTCTAGAGGGGGGTGAATAGAGTGTGTACATGTGCAGCAGAAAATAATCACCAATTAAAAATATTAAGCAGTTATATATTATGGCAGATAAAAGACGGTAAATAAAATACAGTAAAATAAGAGTCAAGAATTCAAATTTAGTGAACACCACGATATATACTAGTTTCCCTCTGATAGTACTAGTCTAGTCGCGAGTACTCTTGCTCGTTGTTAATCCACTATGGCATAAGCTTTAATCGAGTGCTTGCAACTCTTACAACATGGTGCTTGGTGACAAGTGCACGACTGACTTTACAACACCGTGCTTGGTGACGAGCACACAACCGGCTCCAGAAGGTAATTGGGAAACTAGAACGTTTTTTGAATACAGCCTCCGATACAACTCTTCAACACCAAACTCTAGATAAAACAGAAACTGTACTGGCTTGGCTAAGAGTCGTAAAGGCTTAGATATAAAAGTAAAAAGCTCAGAACACTTTACATAGAGAAGAGAAGAGATGAAATTGGATGATTGAAATAAATGGTAATCTCAACTCTATTTATAGCATTTTTAGGGGACCGAACTTGGGCAGAGTTCAGACAGAGTTCGGATGCTAGGATTTCGCATATGAACATTGGGTGCAGATTTGGTGGGAACTAAAATTCAAATAACCCAGACCGAACTCAGACCGAAATCGGTCAGAGTTCTGTCAGAGTTCAGCTGGGTCAGGACAATAAGGAATGGACCAAATTTGTATAGGTTTTGGGCTTTTTAATATGTGGACTTTTGGATATATAGTTGTGGATAGGTAGACTATATATTATGGGCTGAGAATAGCTAAGACAGTACCGATCCGATCAATCTCATATTTGTCCTAGACTCAATAAAAGGAAAAATGCATAATAAATTTGAAAACCAATAGCCTTTTTGATGACGTCTTTTTCCTGACATTGAAGATGCATTTTTCCTTGACGACAATCGTCCAAAGATAAACAGATCTGAAAATCTGAATACCTTTCAGGGGCTTCGCCCCCAAACCCACACAGGGGGCGCTACCCCCTCGACCCCCATCCATTGACCGGGCAGCGGAACCCCCGATGCGAGGCCCCTGATAGGTCTTTAGGCGGTTCAAAGAAATCTTCTTATATTATGCCTTCTTTGGCCCATCAATAATTCTTCGTTGCATATGTCCTGGTTTGATCATGCTTACTGCTTGTCTGTAAGTACATGTTAGACGAACAAAATAGTATGATAGAGTATGATACAAGCATAGCAATATGATATAGACCATTTAGGATAATGCTAAGTTTATAGAAGAATGCTAAGTTTAAGTAGCAACATGATAGTGATTACATGAATATTAGTGACATCACTAGTTAAACTTGATTGATTAGCCATATTCAAAAGCATGATATAATCATTGGGCTAACACCTAGGCTAGTCGACACCTCTGCACGAGGCTGCACCTCTACCTAGCTTTGATACTGTGCTGACACCATGTTTGTGACACAATTTCGATACTATTTTGACACTTGACACCTCAGTGACACTTGCAGACACGTGGGCACCTATGTGGACACCTGACACTAGCTGGACACATCATTTGGCACTTTACTCCACACGTTTGTACATGTTTGCACATGGACACTAATTAACTCACATTGATACAGGTACTGACACATGCTCTATGTTGACACATCACCATGTGACACTTTGGATACCTTGGCTTGACATTTAGACACTGTACACACTATATTTACTACTGGACACATCTGATACCATGTGACACACACAGACCCTATTTCCATTGCCTGTAGCTTCTCATGACCCCCTCCCCTTTTTTGTCCAGTTCGTATTAATTTTAATGTATATTTGTTTCTGTTGATTCTATAGATATTTAAGTATGTATATATATGTATATTTGAGTTGGTTGAATGATTGGTTCAGTCATGAGGCAATAGGCATTAGCATTTAGACCATTAGCAGCAGTAGCAGAGCTTTGGTTGCCCTGGCTTGGCTTGGCTTAGCAATTGCAACCACCAGCAGCATTAGTATTTCGTAGTAGAAGTGGTTGCAGCATGAGCAGTAGCAGTAGAGCTGTAATAGCATATAGCAGCAGTAGTGTCACGACCCGAACCTAAATTATTAGGTCGAACTGGATCATGCCCAGCCTGTACCGTTGTGAGACGGCGATAGTAAACTGTTCTATATGCAGGTATTCACAACAACATCTATACATTTGTCACAACTCGAATATACAAAAATTTTAAAAACTTTTTATTCAACAATTGAAAAGTACAACTGGAAATGAAAGAACTGAAATAAAGTACTGAATTTAAATTAACAAACTCCAATACAATAAAACTAGATAACTGGAAAACAACTAGCTAAACAGTCGGCTGATGTAATACCGGGTCATAGTAGCCATTGTACAATAGCTCAGCATCCTCAATGTCACCTATAAATGTTAATCTCCGGTCAGGAGGGAGCAAGTACGAATATGTACCTCATATTTCAAATAATAATGGAAAAGTGCAGGCTAAACAGTTGAAATAATACTTTCCAGTAATTTAACAATTTATTTCTTAAAACAATGTGATTTGAATGTGTAAGCGTCTATGACCGGCTTGAGTTGTACAATAGCATCCTAGCGACGCGATACGGCTTATCCCTGTGTGTAAGAGGGATAAGTTCGCACAATTATGCAATATGAGGGGTATTGCTCATAAATGCTACACTATTCCCCCAATTCCTACAATCAATGTTTGAACCCTAGGAGAGGGCTCCGTGTAGCAATGCGGTTTAAACATGCAGCTTGACAATTACTAAGAAAAATATAAGATAGCATAACCGTAACTTGCCTCTGTTTATTGACTGGATCGAGAATGTCGGTACCGAGGAGGAAGTCAAGTATGTCTCCGAGATCATACAGTTGAGAACCTTGACTTAGAACCATAATGAAACCATTCTAGGTGTGCTAGTTACAATCTCTAGAACCAGACCCTAGTCAGGTTTTAAGTTTATTTAATTAACTACCGAAACACGCCTAAAGTCGCAAGCTACGTTGGTTATCATTTACTTGGTTAAACCGGTTAATTCAGTTAATTGGGAAAAATAGCGATTTATAGGTTAACTTGTCAAAACTTTGAATTTTTATAATATATATAAAACTAGACTTTTCTTTAAATGAGGAAAAAATGTGAATTCCTAAATTACCAGATTATATATTGTGAGAAAAATTATTAATTTTCCTTATAAAATATATATCCATTTTATATTCTATGCGTTTAACGGTGAATCAACATTCCAAAAAATAAGAAAAAGCTATGCTACACAATACATGGTCACAGAAAAATGAAGGAAAAACTGGGCTTATGCCCTTAAATTTTTTTACATAAATTAGTTAATCCTAAGGCTAGCTCTGAGTGCCGCGAATGGTCCAAACAGTAGGCTGAGGCCCTGCACCATAAATACTAAAAGCCGTACCAGTTCTAAAATAAATTATAATTAAATTAAAAATTAAAGAGTCTCAGACTTGGTCGTGCAATCTCATGTTGCGGCTTACGCCTCAACGTACAGGTGACCCTTTATCGTTTGCGTTTCGCCGAGGCTCATTCGACCGATATGGTCGTCGCCTAACTGGTGGGACAAAATCCATAAAATCCAAAAACCAACAAAATCTAATCTATAAATCATTTTGCAAAGACCGATTTTCTTTGGAAAATAGGTTTTATTCAAATTGCTAATTTTTATAAGAAAATCCTTTTTTAAAATATTTCCTGAAAAATTGTGCAGCATCTCCTCTGTAATTGGGACAACCCAATCCTGGGAGGATGCCAACCACAACACAATTTAAATGTCCCCAATCTCACAACATAATATTCCAAACCAGCAATAACCACCACAATCCAATATTTCCAGTCCAGAAAACTATAGCACAAAAATATGTATATATATCAAAATAGAAATATGACGCTACTTAGCAATAACTGTGTATCACCAAAGCAACATAAACAAAATACCGAATCCCGAAATGGGATCGGGACCGCGTCATCACAGACGAGTTACGGGAAGGGACACAGGGACACAAAATTATACCTCTGGTGCTCGGCTAGAGCTCTCATATGTAAAAAAAATTGAGAAATAAATAATCCGTGCCGACTTAGAATAGTCTAGGAACACGCGGACAGCAGAAAATTGGCTCAGAATAGCGCACAGGAGGCACGGACAGCAGATCGGCTTGGGACAGAGCGCTGCAGAACTCGGGGCACCGTTGGAGCGGAGCCGACAGGGCTTGGGGTCTGCCGAAAACTCGGGGTCATGTCGGGAAGGCGCTGGCCGGCGGCACGGGGACTCGAGGATCGTCGGGGGCAGATCTGGCCGGCAGAAGGCGCTACGGCCTTGGAATGCGGGCGCACGGCTAGTTCGAGGGTCGCCGGGGAAGGCAAGGCAGGGCGCGGCCGGGAGGCGGGCGTGCGGGTGGCGCTCGAGTGGAGGCGGACCGTCGGGAGGTCTCGGACGGGCGGACGACCACTGGCGGCCTGGCGGGGCGCGGGATCGTTCGAACGAAAAAATTAGGGGAAAGGGGAGGGGAGTGAGAGAGAGAGTGATGTTGTTGGAGGTGCGGATGGTTTGGGAGTGATGGTGGTTTGGGAGTGATGGTGGTTTGGGTTATATGTGGAGGGTTGTTTGAAGAATAAGAGGAAGGAGAATGGAGGTTGTGGAGGAGAGGGTGCTGAGGAGAAATAAGGGGGAGCTTGGGTCCAACGTGGGGGAACTGGTCCAACGTGGGATAGGATAGGTTTTAAATGTTTTCCTTTTTTTTTCTTAGCAAAAATCCAAACACATGCAACAAATTTTATTAATAAAAATATTCTAATTTGGTACGGGTTCGAACTGGGACCGGACTCGGGTAAGATGGCAACCAAAAATCCAAGTGATTATTATTTTGAAAATAATAGTTTCGAACCGGCATTACATAATAGTAATAATATGATAATAATAATAATAATAATAATAATAATAATAATAATACAACTAATAACAATTAAAGGAACAAGATCCGGGAGTGTAGAAGCATGGAAAATATTGCTTTTAGTCCCACATCGGAAAGGAGAAAAAGAAAGGGCTCACTCCATTCTATAAATAGAGCCCCCTTTCCTCCTTTGAAAAGGGCACCAACTTCTCTTCCCTCCTTCCATACTTGGACTCTTCCTATTACGCACCTTCGGGTGCTAAGTCGAAGAAGTCTAGGGCAGCGCGGTCTCATCGAGCTCAGTCAGCTGTCCCAACCTTTGACCATCAAGAGCGTCCCGCTAAGCAGGCCTCTGATAGAAAGTTGTACAGAGCCGCCCGTGTCCAGCCCCCGGCGGCAAACGGACAGAGTGGTTCTCAAGAATCTCCCAACAAAGATCGAGGGCAAGTGTTTCTATTAGCCCCACATCAGGGAGCAAACATGATACCTACGCACTCGTGTGTTCGGGATACCTGGGCCCACAAAGAGAGTGCACAGGTTGATCGAGACATTCCTCATGCGAGTCATGAGATGTCCTTCATGCGGCTTGGTCATGAGACATTCCTTATGCGGCTCGGTCATGAGACGTCCTTCATGCGGCTCGGTCATGAGACATTCCTCATGCGGCTCGGTCATAAGACGTCCTTCATGCGGCTCGGTCATGAAACATTCTTCATGCGGCACAGAACCCAGGAAGCTTCATGCGGCTCAAAATCAGACGAGCTTCATGCTGCTCAAGAGTATCATTCGGCTCAAAAGTCACCAACATGGACATGCGGCTCAAGCAACACCATATGGCCTTCTGGGTTCGCTTCTATAATTGGCCATTAAGCAACGGTCCTATTTAATGCTCTGACATAAAGGAGAACTGGCGGCTCTGACATAATGCTGTAATAATGACTCTGTCATAATGGCAGACTCCTAGGGAAATGAAGGAAATCTCTGACACAATCCATCAAACCCTAAAATCCTTCATGCGGCCTTGGCACGTGGACAGTCGCATGCGGCTCAGGCAGAGGACACCCCATGCGGCTCAGGCAGAGGCTACCCCATGTGGCTCACGAGGACTATCTTCATGCGGCTCACTGAGAAGCCACCCATCATGCGGTCGCCTACGCTCATGCGGCTCAGATCATCTCCATACAGTTCAAATGTTCAGAGGCCACGCCCAAGCAGCCTTAACACGTGGCCAGCCTTATGCGGCTCAGTAGGAAACAATCCTCATACGGCTCAGATTTCTTCAGTGGCTCGCGGTTAAGACACGTGACATGATAGTGGGACACATAGCATCAAATCGATCGAAATCCATCAACAAATCCTAATAAAATATTGGGATCAAATCAGATCATTTGTAATCAAGCAAATTAATGACACGTGGCAGGAAATCCGAGATTGGCATAACAAATCATGAGAATTTGTGTCAATCATCATTAACTACCCACAAAAGATTTGATGCAATCACATTAATTGTTCAAATCTATTATATTCAAGATGAACGGTCCAGATTCATTGATCCTTAGCCGCCGACTTTTGAATGGGCAATCATTATAAACCCTAGTGATGTCCTCCACTCTTATAAATAGCAAGGTGCCATTCCCTTGCGAAAGAGGGAGATTCTCTGATTATTTTTTACAAAAAGAAGACACAGAGATCCAGAGAGTCAGAGAAAGAATATACAGAGATCGAAAGGAGAGCATTTCTTCATCAACGCCAAGTAGTTCTTCTATAGAGCCAAGGCTGCACCCGATCGTCCAAGGAGTAAGGCAGAGCGGCCGTCGCTTTCCCGAGCCTCTATCGTCACCCCCCCAGAATCTAAAATAAATAATTGCACTTAGATTGCTGTACCTAGGCTTTCGTTCCTAGGCTTTCTTTGTACAAGCGAGTTTGTATTATGAAGTAAAAGTCCAGTCCTCCTATAATTGTTCTGTTCTTTTATATTTAATGGCAAACACGATGGCGACTCTGCTGGGGACAAACTTCTCCATGGCTGAGCAGTTGGTGACGTAATCGGATGCAGCCAAACTTGGCTCCATGCAATACAAGATGGTCGTCCGTTTCGACCAACAGGCGTTCGAAGAAATGCTCTCCGACGGGAGCGCTGGCCCAGTCCAGAAGCAAACTCGCACAAAGAAGGCTTGTAGGGAGTGGAGGCCAAAATCATTTGCTCCTCCCCAAGCCTTGGACGGAGTACTCTCTGCTACCCAAGACGGCGAAGACGATTCTCATATGGCCCCACTTCAAGCCATAGAGGACTCTGCTGTCCCAAAGTCCGGCAGAGGAAAGCAATACGATGCTGGACTTGCAGGGACAAAGATTGATTCTGTGTGCTCCAAGAAGAAGCCAAATGCCCATGCGGCCAAGACTGCCAGCCGGATGTATGATGCTCATACGGCTGAAACTGCCAGCCGCATGAAAAATGTCTATGCGGCCAGAACCTCCAGCCACATGAAAAAAACTCATGCGACCAAAACTTCCAGCCGCAGGAAGAAAGCCTATGCGGCCACAATCGCCAGCCGCATGAAGACTGTTGACTCCAGCCACATACTGCCTGCTCCACGCAGCTCAGGTTCAGTCTTCGATCGCCTCTCCTATGGTCTTGATCTCTTATGTGCCCAAGAGAATATATCTGACTCTCTGCAGCATCACTCTGACTCTTCCTACTATACGCCTTCAGGCGCTCAAGTGAAGAAGTCAAGGACAGCGCGAGCTCGGCGAGCTCAGTCGGCTGCCCCAACCTCTGACCATCAGAGCGCTCCATATACTGTTATGTGGGCCTCCGATAGAAAGTTGTACAGAACCACTCGAGTCCAGCCCCTGGCGGCAAACGAATAAAGTGGTTCCCAAAAGTCTCCCAAAATCCAGGGAGCGAACATGGTCGTTCCAGACCCATCTGACTTGCGTGAGGTTATCCTCCACAAACGCAAGGAAAGAGAAGAGGCCCCGGTATGCAAAGAGTCCTCCCGCAGACATCACTGTACCTAAATCATTGTCAACTGCTGTTGCAACAATGCGACAGCAAGAGAAGACCGGCAATCTGTTTTCCAAAGGCTGCAACGACCCATTTCAGAGGACGAAGCACCTCCCATCGCCTCTTGCAACTCCACTCAGAAAATTCTCGCTGATGGGAGAAGAAAGAAGATGAACGTTTCCAGCCCAAAATTTTTAACCACTGCGGCTAAGAAACTGTCGTCTAAACGGCTGTCCACCACCGGAGTATTCTAAGGTACCCGTTCGAAGACGAAATCTGCTACAGCCGAAAGTTCGTCATCCGCACCGCTGGAGGTTACTGAAACAAGGGGAATCACTCCTCAGAACATCCACGATAATCTAATGTTCCAAGGGGGCGAGTCCGAGGAAGCAACTCTCCCGTCGGACACAGCAAATATCGACGACGTTTACGACTCTCAAAATGAAGCAAGCTCTGAAGTTGGGGTACTATTCCTTCTGAGTTCGAACCAGAGGAGAACATTCCCACATACCCCGACGACTTCTCGGTACAGGAGTATGACTCTGAGGGCACGTCCTCCACCGTTCCTTCCATCTCTCCTCATGTAAGGACGGTGTTCATGACGGACAGCAACCAAGGTGGTTCCAGTGATCGCCAATACATCGACACTCTGGTGGCCATATTGCATGCCTTGGTCAAGTCTGTAGACGAGATCAAAGCGGCTCTTCCAACTCTGCAAGGAGGGACGCCTGGCCAAAAAAGCACGGGTCCTGCGGTCAATACGGACTAAAATTCAGCGACACCGAATCCGAGCAACAATCCTCCTGAAATGACGACCCCCACCGCTGTGGATGAGGCCCGAGAAGCGAGGAGAGAGGTCCAGGTGCTCCGGGCCATGTTTCACGCTCGAGAAAACTCTCAAGACCTTAGAATACGGCAACCGTATCCTGCTGCATGGACGGATGTCTCCTTCCCGCCAAGATATAAGCCGTTCGACATCAACCCTTATGATGGCAAGACCTCCGCAAGTCGGTACATCACTTACTTCGAGGTCACCATCGACCATCTGCCCCATAACGATTCCATCCTCACACGATTATTCATTGGGGCATTAGAAGGAGTCGCCTTCAACTGGTATCGCAACCTGCCAGACAACTGCATCCACTCCTTCGCCATCTTCAAGCGCATGTTCTTAGAGAGATTCTATGAAGTAGGACAGGACATCACAATGTCCACCCTCATGGACGTCGTCCAAGGGAAGAAAGAGCTGACAAGGAACTATATCGAGCGGTTTCGCCAAACCGCAATGAAGTTGCCGTCTGGTAACCCGGATTCCTCCTTGATTGAAATTTTCCAAAAGAGATTGCTTCCAACAATCAGTCTCTGGATGGGCGAAAGTCAATTTAAGGACTGGAAGACATTCATCATCAGTGCTACTAGTGCCGAAGAACGATTGAAGAAGGCTCGCCAACTGGGATTGCACATCTCGGACGGAGAGAATAAGGGCAAGCGTCCTAATACCAACAACGACAATGGGGGTAGCCCCTCCAACAATCGGGACAACAGGGGTAAGCAGGCTATGGTGGCTGACACAGCCCAGAAACCTGAGACAAAATCGGCAGACAAACAATTATCGTAAATAACCTACTCCTTCGAGGACGGCCACGTCAAGCCCATCTTGGACATACTCATACAAGAAGACAGAATTCAGCTCCCTCCACCAAGACGAAAACCTCGACCGGCAGAAATGGAGAGCCTGAAGTATTGTAATTACCACCGCTACGTCCACCATGCTACGCACGACTGCTACCAACTGAAACGATACATCCAACATCTCATCGATTCGAACGCTCTGGCCATCGATTTCGAGGAGGTGACCGTGGCGGCCAATATGGTGTCCGTATAATTCAGCAGCTTCCCTCCAACAGAGACTCAAGACGGGATGGTACCCATCCCTCTGGCGACAATGGAGATTGCTAATCTTCCACCTCCTCGGGATCAGGTTGCTGGTCTAGTGCCCCTCACCACATCACGGGGGGAGATCATGTGGGTCCATCCGGACCTGGCACTTGAAGTGACTCAGTCCACACCACATTCCATTCGTAAGAAAAAGGGTGGAAAAGTCAGATCCTGCCGCACAATCTTGGCAGATGTCGAAGAAGTCACGGCTGTCGTTACTCGATCTGGGGCACAGGTCCAACTTGTGGCTGAGAACTCAACTGAAGATCATCAGCCAGCTACTGCTGACGCTCCAGGACCTTCTCAGCCTCCGACGACCGACAAGCCTAGGCCGAAGGAGACTCGCTTTGACAAATCCCTCCGAAAAGAGACACCTCAGGGGTTGGAAAGGCCCTACAACTTCGACATCTTGGCGCAGTTGGCCAATACACCGACCAAATTGGCATTATACGAGCTCCTGAGGCTCTCAAAGGATGTTCGCGCCGCTTTGAGCGATGCACTCCAAAATGCTGACGCATATCTGGCTCAGGTCAACCTCACAGGAGAGAGCCTGCCTGCAAATCTCCAAGACAGCGCTTGCACAGGAGCAATGCCCAATATTGTCTTCACTTCACAGGATATGCTCATCAAAACTAATCTCCACGATCGTCCATTATACTACATCGGATACATCGGGGACGTAAATATGGACCGAATGCACATTGATCCTGGTTCTTCCATAAGCATCATTCCGAAGGGTCTGCTACATCATCTCTGCATTCCGATGCATCGCCTGACGCCAACAAGTACTGCCATCAGCAGTTTCAATTCGGACAGGAGTTACCTAATTGGGAAGATTCGTTTGAAGTGCCAAATTGGCGATCCCTAGTCAGAAGTGACCTGTTACGTCATAGATACAGACACTTCTTACAACATCCTCTTGGGGCACCCTTGGATACACGATTACATGATCGTGCCTTCCATACTACACCAGTGCTTTAAGTATATCGACAAACACGTCTTTGTGAGGACAAAATTTGCCGACATCGATCCCTTCAAAGGAGTCGAATCCTACTACTCGGATTCCTTCCTATACGAGAAGTCGAAGAGGCACCTGGATGAAGATGTACAGGCTCGAACTAAAACGGCCTCAGGATCAGAAGAACCTCTGACGATCTACCTTCAAGCTCGCAAACCTGGCAAATTTGTACCCCTTACGGCCGCTCTGCGTAAGGAAGCGATCATCCTCTCGGCACAAGAAGGGAAAATGATAATTCGGTTGCCAAGGTCCGGCCAAGCGTCGAGACCCACAACAGAGCCACTAACAATCAGGCTACTAAGAGTCAGCTAGCCACAAGCAGAGAAGTTCAATCCATCTGACAAACCAATGACGATACGTCTTCCCAAGAAGAATCGTCACCCCGATGCAAGGTCTGGGGCTTCTAGCGAGCCAATAACTCCCCGCCCAGCATCGAGTACCAAACTAGGGGTCGCTAGCGAGACAACTACTCCCCGCCCAACATCGAGTACCAAACTGGGGGTCGCTAGTTTGCCAACAACTCCACGCTCGGCTCCGCCAACAGAACCACTGATGATCAAGCTGCCCAGGTCATTCTCTCAGTCTTTATTTATACATGAGGTGATCGAAGAAGAACCGGAGCTGGCCAAGTATGTAGCTGCCCACACTGATGTTCCTTCCGCAGATGATGTAATTCCGCTAGAAAAGATACCTTACTTCATCAATAAAGGGCTATCTTTGAACTACCTCGAGCTTAATAAGCTTTGTACAATGTATGCTATGGAATACGGTATAGGCACTCACCTACACACAGGTGACAAATGTTTACACTGTAAACCAGCTTACTCCAGTGGAAGACGCTTATCGCATAATCGAGGGAGGGGACCATCCAATCATCTTCGGTCGGAAAGACGACCCACAGCCCTTTACCATAGAGAAGGTCGATCTCGAATCAGATGCCGGGAGACTGCCTCTGTATCTTTATAGCCCATAATCCAAATACCTCATGCAAAAATAGGGATATGATTTGGAGACTACGCCAAGCTTGAACTATGGCACCAGTCGACGATTACCTTTGAAGCCACCAGTCCCATCTGGTAAACCACGGGACTACTACAGCAAGACTCGATGTGGACTAGGGTATGTTACGCCCGCAACGACCCCTTAAAGTTCAGATGAGGAATGTGATTGACATTCACATTCAACCGGGTCACCAACTTCTGATTCGGATACCAACATCGGTGACATATTCAGACAAGTCATGTCAGTCAATATGGCATTCGCCGACGCCTACGAAAAAGATGAAGACATTCCTGAAATCCTCGAGTTAGAGCCGTGTGCCCAACAGTTGGATGCACAATGGGAAAAGTGGTTCGAACAGAGAGAACCTTCCACCAAAGACGAGGTTATAAAGGTCGACCTCGGCAGCGAATCTTCTCCAAAACCAATCTTCGTCAGTAAAAGCCTAACAGACGAAGAACGAGAATCGCTACTGGAACTTGTCAAAGAATATATTGATGTGTTTGCCTAGAGCTATGAAAACATGCCAGGACTAAACCCCGAAGTTGTCTTTCACAAGCTTAACATTCGGCCAGATGCGAAGCCGGTCAAACAACAGCAACGATGCTTCCGCCCGGGCATCATGGATGCGATCGAAGCCGAAGTCAACAAGCTGATAGCCAGCGGCTTCATTCGTGAAGAACAACATCCAGATTGTGTCGCCAATATAGTACCGGTCCTCAAAAAGAATGGAAAGATTCGAATCTGCATCGACTTTCGTAATCTGAACAAGGCATGTCCCAAAGATGAATTCCTCCTCCCTATCACAGACATCATGATTGACAACACATGCGGCTTCGAACGCATGTCATTCATGGATGGTTTCTCGAGGTACAACCAAATCAAGATGTCTCCTGACGACGAAAATCACACCTCATTTTGAACACCGATTGGCACGTATTGCTACACAGTCATGCCTTTTGGTTTAAAGAATACTGACGCCACATATCAAAGAGCTATGAGTATCATCTTCAGAGACCACTTGCACAAGACTATGGAGTGCTATGTTGATGACATCGCCGTCAAGAGTCGCTATAAGGAAGACCACCTGCATGATCTGAGGATAGTGTTCGACCTGATACGAGCACACAACTTGAAGATAAATCCCACAAAATCCTTCTTAGGCATATCCAGCAGAAAATTCCTGGGTTTTATTATTACTGCACAGGGAATTCATGTAGACCCAGAGAAGACGAAGGCAATTATGGAGATGGGTCCCCCGAGAAATCTCTGCGAACTCAGAGGCCTTCAAGGGAGGCTGGCTTACATCAGAAGGTTCATTTCTAACCTCTTCGGGCGATGTCGGCCATTCACCCACCTCATGAAGAAAGGCGTCTCATTTGTATGGGATGAAGAATGTCAACGTGCCTTCGACAGCATCAAAGAATATTTGAAGAACCCTCCAGTCCTGGTGGCTCCGGTTGCTGGAAAACTATTCCTGCTCTACGTATGAGCAATGGAACATTCCCTCGGTGCTCTGCTGGCACAAAACAATGATGCAGGCCATAAACAAGCTATATATTACCTCAGCCGAATGATGATTAGGCCAGAGCACAGATATACTGCTGTGGAGAAGGAATGCCTCACCCTGGTGTTCGCCATTAAAAAGATGCGGCACTATGTCACAGGACAAACCATACATGTGATATCACGAGTCAACCCTCTCAGGGTCCTCATGACTAAACCAAGGGCACTCAGCTTCCGCCACGCCACATGGGCAATATTGCTGTCCCCTTATCATATGGTCTTCGTCCCGTAAAAGGCTGTTAAAGGTCAAGCTCTGGCAGACTTTTTAGCAGTCCACCCAGGCTCAGAGTCGTCTAGAATATATGAAGGAATCCCAGATGAGGTTGCCGACTCACATGTGACCTCCCACGATGATATATGGCGAATGTTCTTCGACGGTGCTTCGAGAACCGGACCCAAGGGCAACATAGTCGTTGGAGTCGAGGTGGTGCTGATTTCTCTTTCCGGATTAGTGAGCAATCGTGCTTACTCCCTCACGGAACCTTGCTCTAACAATGTGGCCGAGTACAACGCTTTGGTCATCGACCTCCAACTTGCAAGAGAGCTGGGGATAGAATATATTAAAGTATACAACGATTCACAGTTAATCGTCAATCAGATCTGGGGCTCGTACAAAGTCCGCCACAAAGACATGATCCCATATCACCAAATAGCGATCAATATTATTTCATCATTTGAGGGATTCTTCATCGAACATGTTCCCAGACTCCAAAACATCGAAGCCGATGCCCTAGCAGGCCTTGCCGCATCCCTAGCAGTTCCAAACCATACTCAACATTCGGTTGACGTGATAGGCCACGAACTGGTCTATCCTAAGAACAACGTTCAGTTCGTGGCGAGTAATATCGCTCAGACGATCGACGAAGCACAAGACTGAAGACAACCATTCATAGACTTCGTAGTCTACGACATCCTGCCCGAGAACCCAAAGGAAGCTACCTCCATCAGAAGGCGTTCTCTTAGATTGTTCTACGATACAGAGACAAAAATGTTGTATCGCCGATCCTACGATGGGCTATTACTTTGGTGTCTGTCAAACACAAAAGCCAAAGAAGACGTACACGAAGCTCATGACGGTGTCTGTGGGGCCCATCAGCCTGGCCCTAAATTACAAGACTATCTTCGCCGAATGGGCTACTACTGGCCTACGATGGTAACAGATGCGATAGGCTATACAAGAAAATACAAAGCCTGCCAAGTCCACGCGGACTTCATCCACCAACCATCCGAGTTTCTACATCCGACAGTGACGTCCTGGCCATTCGAAGCATGGGGAATGGACATCATCGGTCCGATTACTCCACCTTCCTTCCGAGGACATCGCTTCATATTCGCGATCACGGATTACTTCTCCAAATGGGCGAAAGCTGTTCCGCTCGCAGAAGTAAAGACTTCAAACGTGATCAGCTTCCTCAAGCATCATGTCATCTATCGCTTTGGACTGCCCCGAAGGATCATCCACGATAATGGTCTGCAGTTTGCAAGCCACGCCTTCTATCGGTTCTGCGACAAGCATCGCATCCAAAATATTGCTTCGACACCATTCAATCTGGCAGCAAATGGGTTAGCAGAGGCATTCAACAAAACAATCATCAAACTTCTCAAGAAGTTTGTGTCTTCCAACAAACGCGACTGGAACGAGAAGCTTGGTTAATGCTTATGGGCGTACCGTACTACAGTCCGAACGGCCACTGGGAACACGCCATTTTTCCTGATGTATAGGAGTGAGGCAGTCCTCCCATTGGAGACTCAAATACTCTCACTCCGCGTCGCCCTTACTTACCAATTGACGACGGACGATAACTACCGTCGTCGGCTACAAGAGTTGGAGGCCTTAGATGAAAAATGCCTCTTGGCTCAGCAACGAATCGAACTATACCAAGCACGCATCTCTGGAGCCTTCAACAAAAAGGTTAAAATCAGAACATTCCAAGTGGGCGATCTCGTTCTGGCAGTCCGGAGGCCAATGGTCATGACTCACAAAACCGCCGGCAAATTCCAGCCAAAATGGGAAGGGCCGTTTATCATTGAGGCCGTATTCTCCAACGGTGCTTACCGCCTCGCAAAACAAAATGGAGACTTGCTCATGTTGCCCGTCAACGGGAAGTTCCTGAAAAAATACTATGTCTAAACGACATATTCCAGATCATTGAGTCATGTACCCGCTGGTACCGCTGAACTCACTTTCACAATATGCCAGATCATCGAGTCATGTACCCGCTGGTACCGCTGAACTCACTTTCACAATATTCCAGATCATCGAGTCATGTACCCGCTGGTACCACTGAACTCATATTCACAGAAATCCTAGATTGCGGAGTCATGTACCCTATTGTACCGCTGAACTCACGTCCTTCTTCCACAGAAATCCCAGATTATCGAGTCATGTACCCGCTGGTACCTCTGAACTTACACTTTGATTCTAAAATTCTCGGATTGTCGAGTTATGTACCCATTGGTACCACTGAACTTATATTTCGGTCCCTCTTTCGAAGGAAAGTTATGTATGACCATACCTCTGAACTTTCTTCCTGAAGGAGCTCCTTCCTCATGATCCACTACCCGCACTCCCAGTGCACAAAAAGGGTAACAGATCCACAAATTTCCAAAACGACCATGTCGATGTTACCTCTGAGTCGTCTCAATTCTGCCAAAAACAAATCACCCCTCTACATAGAACTTCAATGTCCTCATTACCTCTGAGTCGTCCTATGTACCCCCCTTCATTGAGCCCACTCCTGCCATGTCCTCATTACCTCTGAGTGGGAAGGCTCCGTCGAAAAAACCCTCATGCTTGCCATGTCCTCATTACCACTAAGTAAGTATGTTGATTCTCTTTCGACTTATTATCCGTACCCACAACCGGAGTACGCCAAGGATAATAGGTCCACAAATATCCTCCGTTGAGTTCACTCCTGCCATGTCCTCATTACCTCTGAGTAGGAAGATTCTGCGGTGAAAAAACCCTCATGCTTGCCACGTCCTCATTACCTTTGAGTAAGTATGTTGATTCCCTTTCGACTTATTATCCGTACCCACAACCGGAGTACGCCAAGGATAATAGGTCCACAAATATCCTCCGTTGAGTCCACTCCTGCCATGTCCTTATTACTTCTGAGTAGAAAGCTTTTGCGGTAAAAAAATCCTCATGCTTGCCATGTCCTCATTACCTCTGAGTAAGTATGTTGGTTCCCTTTCATCCTATTATCCGTATCCTAAGCCAGGGTACGCCAAGGATAATAGGCCCACAAATGTCCTTCGCTAAGTTTCTTAGTACAGGCCCATCATTTATCATCATGCCCCGGGAGCCCAGCTGCTCCATGGCATTCTTTCTTCCGATACCAGGAGCGTCCATGACCACCTTACCGTAGAATTGTTCCAGGTGTCCCCATCAAAATTATTATTCGTACCTAAAACCAAGGTACGCCAAGGATGATAAGTCCATATAAAATCTTCAGCGGAAGTACCCAAACCTATCACGTCCATGCTACCTCTGATTGGATTGCCACACCCAAACAACTCTACTTTCCATGCTTCTTATTCAAAGTGTTCCAAATTTGCAATTTGGAAACTTTGAAGGGGGTCCTGTAGAAGCATGGAAAATATTGCTTTTTGTCCCACATCGGAAAGGAGAAGAAGAAAGGGCTCACTCCATTCTATAAATAGAGCCCCCTTTCCTCCTTTGAAAAGGACACCAACTTCTCTTCCCTCCTTCCAAACTTGGACTCTTCCTATTACGCACCTTCGGGTGCTAAGTCGAAGAAGTCTAGGGCAGCGCGGGCTCATCGAGCTCTGTCAGCTGTCCCAACCTCTGACCATCAAGAGCGTCCCGCTAAGCGGGCCTCTGATGGAAAGTTGTACCGAACCGCCCGTGTTGAGCCCCAGGCGGCAAACGGACAGAGTGGTTCTCAAGAGTCTCCCAACAAAGATCGAGGGCAAGTGTTTTTATTAGCCCCACATCAGGGAGCAAACTTGATACCTATGCACTCGTGTGTTTGGGATACCCAGGCCCACAAAGCGAGTGCACAGGTTGATCGAGACATTCCTCATGCGAGTCATGAGACGTCCTTCATGCGGCTCGATCATGAGATGTTCCTCATGCGGCTCGGTCATGAGACGTCCTTCATGCGGCTCGGTCATGAGACATTCCTCATGCGGCTCGGTCATGAGACATCCTTCATGCGGCTCGGTTATGAAACATTCTTCATGCGGCACAGAACCCAGGAAGCTTCATGCGGCTCAAAATCAGACGAGCTTCATGCGGCTCAAGAGTATCATTCAGCTCAAAAGTCACCAACATGGACATACGGCTCAAGCAACACCACGTGGCCTTCTGCGGTTCGCTTCTACAATTGGCCATTAAGCAACGGTCCTATTTAATGCTCTGACATAAAGGAGAACTGATGGCTCTGACATAAAGCTGCAATAATGACTCTGTCATAATGGCAGACTCCTAGGGAAACGAAAGAAATCTCTGACACAATCCATCAAACCCCAAAATCCTTCATGCGGCCTTGACACGTGGAAAGTCACATGCGGCTCAGGCAAAGGCCACCTCATGCGGCTCAGGCAGAGGCTACCCCATGCGGCTCACGAGGACTATCTTCATGCGGCTCACTGAGAAGCCACCCATCATGCGATCGCCTACGCTCATGCGGCTCAGATCATCTCCATGCGGTTCAAATGTTCAGAGGCCACGCCCAAGTAGCCTTGACACGTGGCCAGCCTTATGCGGCTTAGTAGGAAACAATCCTCATGCGGCTCAGATTTTCTCAGTGGCTCGCGGTTAAGATACGTGGCATGATAGTGGGACACGTGGCATCAAATCGATCGAAATCCATCAACAAATCCTAATAAAATATTGGGATCAAATCAGATCATTTGCAATCAAGCAAATCAATGACACGTGGCAGAAAATCTGAGATTGGCATGACAAATCATAAGGATTTGTGTCAATCATCATTAATTACCCACAAAAGATTTGATGCAATCACATTAATTGCTCAAATCTATTATATTCAAGATGAACGGTCCAGATTCATTGATCCTTAGTCGCCGACTTTTGAATGGGCAATCATTACAAACCCTAGTGATGCCCCCCACTTTTATAAATAGTAAGGTGCCATTCCCTTACGAAAGAGGGAGATTCTCTGATTATTTTTGCAAAAAGAAGACACAGAGATCCAGAGAGCCAGAGAGAGAATATACAGAGATCGAAAGGAGAGCATTTCTTCATCAATGCCAAGCAGTTCTTCTATAGAGCCAAGGCTGCACCCGATCGTCCAAGGAGTAAGGCAGACCGGCCGTCACTTTTTCGAGCCTCTATCGTCACTCCCAGAATCTAAAATAAACAATTGTACTTAGATTGCTGTACCTAGGCTTTCGTCCCTAGGCTTTCTTTGTACAAGCGAGTTTGTATTATGAAGTAAAAGTCCAGTCCTCCGATAATTGTTCTGTTCTTTTATGTTTCATGGCAAACAGAGAGTGGGTTTAAAAACCTTCCCTCCTTAGAAAAATTTTGTCCTCGAAATTAAAGGACATGGTTAGGAGTTACCTCAAGTCTCAAACAGATATGGACACTGCTCCCGCATCTTGTCTTCTCGCTCCTAGTTTGACTCGCCTGGGGAGTTATGCCGCCACATAACTCTGACAATCGGCGTCATATAATTCCTGGTTCTTTTCTCTTCTCTGTCTAATATTGCCACTAGCTTCTCTGGCACTGTGAGGCTGGGTCCAATTTCTAGCTTCGAATGGTCCAAGATGTGGCTCGGGTCCGGGATGTAGCGTCTCAGCTGCAAAACATGGAAGACGTTGTGGACGCCTTCGAGGCTTGGGGGTAGAGCCACTCGATAAGCTACTTCTCTAATCCTGTTCAGTACTTCAAAAGGACCAATATACCTGGGGTTTAGCTTTCCTGTTCTACAGAAACGGATGGTTCCTTTGGTAGGGGTGATCTTCACGAACATACTGTCACCTTCTTCAAACTCTAACGGCCGTCGGCTGCTATCTGCCCAATGCTTCTATCTGTCCTAGGCAATCCTAAGCATGTCTCTAATCATCTTTACCTTCCCTGCTGCATCGATCACCATCTCAGGTCCAAGCAATATCCTTTCTCCTACGTCGTCCCAAGCAAGTGGGGTGCGGCAACAACATCCATAAAGTGCCTCGAACGGAGTCATACCGATACTTGCTTGGTAGCTGTTATTGTAGGAGAACTCCACCAAGTGCAAATGGTTTTCCCAAGATCCTCCAAATAATAAGACGCAAGATCTCAGCATGTCCTCTAGCGTCTGGATTATTTTCTCCGATTGTCTGTCAGTCTGGTGATGGTAGGCGGTGCTGAACTTCAATTATGTTCCCAAACTGTCGTACAAGCTCTTCCAGAAGTGAGAGGTGAATCTAGTATCCCTGTCAGGTATGATACTTACCGAAACTCCATGAATCCGGTAGATATGCCGCATGTACAGTGCCGCCAACTTCTCGATAGATAAACCCACCTTAAAGGGAATAAAGTGGGCTGACTTCGTCAGTCGGTCCACGATAACCCAAATGGCATCCTTTCCTCCTTGGGATCGAGGCAGTCCTGGCACAAAGTCCATCGTTATGTGTTCCCATTTCCACTCCGGGATGTCTAGTGGCTGCAACAGTCCTGCTGGTCTCTGTCTGCTAGCTTTCACTTGTTGACAAATTAAGCATCTAGCTACATACCTAGATACGTCCTTCTTTATTTTGTACCACCATACTATAGTACGCATATCCTGATACATTTTGTTAGCTTCTGGATGTATTGAATACTGCGACTGGTGCACTTCTTGCATCAGCTCGTTCCTCAGTTTGCCAGTTAGTACGCAAAGCCTCGTACCGTGCTTCAGTGCTCTATCTCTGGCGATTGAGAATCCTTCAAGTGTTCCTTCCAGTACTTGATCTCTGAGTTTGCAAAGCGTCTCGTCATAGAATTGTATCTCCTTAACTCTGTACATTAGACTTGAACGCACTTGCAATTACATCATTGATGAATCAACTCCTGGTACAATGGCTTCTCTTCCCAGTTTTTTTATTTCTTCTTCGGGCAGTATAATCTCCTGTCCAAGCTTTTCCATGTCCTCCAGCAAATAACGCTCCTTGGCTAAGAACATTGCCATCGGGTATCGACTAAGTGCATCTGCAACAACATTAGTCTTACCCAGATGATACTGCAGGTTGATGTCGAAAGCCTTCATCAGCTCCAGCCATCGTCTCTGTCGCATGTTCAGCTCCTTCTGAGTTAAAACATATTTAAGACTTTTGTGGTCTGTAAATATTTCCACTCTCTCTCCATAAAGGTAGTGCTTCCATAGCTTCAATACAAATATAACTGCTACAAGCTCCAAATTATGCGTGGGATAGTTCTTCTCATGAGTTCATAATTGCCTAGATGCATAAGCAATTACTTTTCCGTGTTGTTGAAGAACACAGCCCAATCCTTTCCCGAAAGTATCACCGTATATTGAGAAACCGTCGGTACCTGAGGGTAGCGCAAGAATCGGTGCCGTTGTAAGTCTCTTCTTCAGTTCCTCAAATGCTGACTGGCAAGCTTTAGACCAAATAAATTCTTTGTTCTTCTTGGTGAGCTTCATTATCAGCTCAGCAATCATAGAGAAATCCTTTACAAATTTTCGGTAGTAGCCAGATAAGCCCAAGAAGCTTCTGATTTCTGCAACTGAACTTGGTGCAATCTACTTCTCAATAGCAGCTATCTTCATTGGATCCATCAAAATTTCTTCTCCTGTGACAATATGGCCAAGAAAATCCACTTTGTCTAAGAAGAATTCACATTTAGATAGCTTACCATAGAGCTTCGCCTTCCTTAAAGTTCCCAGAACTTTCCTCAGGTGCTCTTCATGCTCTTCTTCAGTCTTCGAGTAGATCAGAATATCATCGATGAAGACAACAACAAACTGATCCAGGTATTCATGGAAGGCCTTGTTCATAAGGTTCATGAATACTGCAGGGGCATTCGTTAGTCCAAACAGCATGACCAAAAATTCATACTGCCCATATTTGGTGTTGAACGCCATCTTTGGGATGTCCTACTTCCTGACCCTGATTTGATGGTAGCCAAACCTGAGATCTATCTTCGAAAATACCTTAGCTCCACTCAGTTGATCAAACAGGTCCTCGATCTGGGGCAGAGGGTACTTGTTCTTGATGGTGATGTTGTTCAGCGCCCGGTAATCAATGCACATTCGTACGGTTCCATCCTTCTTGGACACAAACAAAACTGGTGCTCTCCAGGGTGAAGCGCCATCTCTGATAAATTCCTGGGCCTTCAGTTCGTCAATATGGTCCTTTATCTTCTTTGTCTTCTTGGGGTTGACTCTGTAGCATCCTCGAAAAATAGGAGAAGGGCCGAGAACTAGGTCGATGGTGAATTCCACACCTTGATCTGGCGGCAATCCTGGAAGACTATCTGGAAAGACGTCCATGAATTTTGCTATAATAGGGTGAGGAGGCCCGGGTTCTTCGGTAATAGAGGAGTAGGTAACACTCTTTATGTCTTTCGAAGCTCGAGAGATTTCAAACTCCAGTTCTCCTGGTGGGCGAAAGATTACACATCCTCTGTGACAATCTATCAGCGCATGCTGCTCACTTAACCAGTCCATCCCTAAGACTACATCAGAGTTGGGTAAGGGCTTCACAAGTAAGGGTGCTAAGAATTTGTGGCCTGTAATAGTTATGGGGCAGTTACATGTCTCGGTGATAGGTATGGGTCCACCACCGGTCATAAATCTACTTATTATCTTGCTAAATCCCATAACTAGGTGGTGTGCAAAAATAAACTTTGATGGTATAAAACTGTGTGATGCACCCGAATCAAATAATGCTAGAACAGGATGTGAAAACACATAAATGGAACCTGTAATGACATCAGCGGTGGCTTCCTGCTTTGGTTCTTGCCCGTCTGCTGCTAGGGCAAAAGCTCGCCTGGTCTTCTACTGATGTTGCCCGAACCGCTGTTGCTGAGTGGGTAGAGGAGCTCTTTGCTGAGTTGCTTCAAGTTTCTTCCTGCAGATGTTCGCCTGATGTCCTAGCCTCTTACAGAAGTCGCAGACAGGGATCTACTTCTGAGGCGCTCTGTTACTAGTCATTGCCTGATGGTGCTGTTGCTAGTGGTGAAAAGGCTTGTTGTTGTTGTTGTTGTGGTTGGGCCTCTTCTAGTTACCCTGGAAGTTGCTAGTTCCAGGATACTCCCCTTTTAAACGAAAAGGCTGGCTCTTCTCCATATTTCGAGCTCGTATCAGAATCTTCTCGTATATTTTGGCACCGTTTGCGATCATAGGGGTGCGAATATCTTTCCTTAGTCCATACTTGAATCTCTCAGCACGATCTGTGGGGTCAGCAACCAAGTTCTTGGCAAAGCGGCTAAGTCGACCGAACTCTGTCGCATACTCTCCAACCGTCATGTTCTCTTACTTCAGATCCTGGAACTGTCTTTCCATCTCTTGCAACTCTGATGTTGGAAAGAACTTTCTGCGGAACAACCTCTTGAAGGTGTCCCAATCAAGCTGCTTGTCCTGGAGTCGAGGTTCATTCCGATACCAGGTGCTTGCCACATCTCGCAGTTGGAGTCCTACTGCTTCGACATGGAGGTCGTCGGGTAGTCGAGCGACGCTGAGGAGACGCTCCATGATGTCGAGCCATTCGTCGACATAGATGATTCCCTCGGTTCCTTTGAAGGGTCGAGGGTCCTGCTTCTTAAAGTTCTCGATAGTGCCGACCTTCACATAACAATGTCTCTTATCAATTTGAATGGCCTCAATGATACATAAATTAACTCTTAGATTTATGTTTACCTTAGCAGGCCTTGGTTCCGATTAAGATGTTCCTCCTCTCTCGAGGGCAGCCATAGCCACGTTGTGGGCATTCTCCATGCATTCTCTCATGATCGCGGTCTGTTCGCGATGGGCTTCATCTTGGGCTGCCGTCTGTTCGAGATGGGCTTTAGCTTGGGCTCTTTGGGCCTCCAGTACTCCTCGTAGCAGGCCTACGAGCTCGGTGGGGTCCACCGATACTGGTAGGAAAGCTGGTGCGGGCACTACCGCAGGGGACTGCGACTCAGTTCGTAGAGGTACAGGTTCTGTCGTTTGTGCTATAGTAGCGTAAACGGGGCGGGGTGCTGGTACAGTATTGGGACGGTCATTCAGCTGCAAGGAAGGAGGGCCCCGGCGTGCTTGAGGAGGTTGGGTATGATTTGTAGATGACACCTCATTTTCAACAGGGCCAGAGCGGGTGGTCTTTCCTTTGGCTATACTCTGGAAGGTTTAGGATGCAATACATAAGCAAGGTATCCTACCAGTCTATAATCAAACAAAAATAATTACTTATAGTATATTCTGGTCCTATGTTGTGACAGATTAATGTTCTAGTGTTCTAATTATTTCTAGATATGTTTACCTAAGTTGTTATTTTATGACCTGCATGGGCCACCACTAAAACATGTTACAACCCGATCCCAAATTATTGGGTCGAACCGGATCATGTCCAGCCTGCACCGTTGTGAGACAGCGGCAGTAAGCTGTTATATATGCAGGTATTAACAACAACATATATACATTTGTCATAACTCGAATATACGAAAATTTTAAAAACTTTTTATTCAACAATTGAAAAGTACAACTGGAAATGAAAGAACTGAAATAAAGTACTGAATTTAAATTAACAAACTCTAATACAATAAAACTAGATAACTGGAAAACAACTAGCTAGACAGTCGGCTCATCAGCCTCTAGTTCTGCATCCTCCAAGGAGGACTCTGGCAACACCACATGATACAATACCGGGTCATAGTAGCTATTGTACAATAGCTCAGCATCCTCAATGTCACCTAAAAATATTGATCTCCAGTCAGGAGGGAGCAAGTACGAATATGTACCTCACATTTCAAATAATAATGGAAAAGTGCAGACTAAACAGTTGAAACAATACTTTCCAGCAATTTAACAATTTATTTCTTAAAACAATATGATTTGAATATGTAAGCGTCTATGACCGGCTTGGGTTGTATAATAGCATCCTAGCGACGCGATACGACTTATCCCCGTGTGTAAGAGGGGTAAGCTCGCACAATTATGCATATGAGGGGTGTTGGTCATAAACGCTACACTATTCCCCTAATTCCCACAATCAACGTTTGAATCCTAGGAGAGGGCTCCGTGTAGCAATGTGGTTTAAACATGCAGTTTGACAATTACTAAAAAAAAATATAAGATAGCATAACCGTAACTTGCCTCTGTTGATTGACTGGATCGAGAATGTCGGTACCGAGGAGGAAGTCAAGTACGTCTCCGAGATCCGACAGTTGAGAACCTTGACTTAGAACCATAATGAAACCATTCTAGATGTGCTAGTTACAATCTCTAGAAGCAGACCCTAGTCAGGTTTTAAGTTTATTTAATTAACTACCGAAACACGCCTAACGTCGCAAGCTACGTTGGTTATCATTTACTTGGTTAAACCGGTTAATTCAGTTAATTGGAAAAAATAGCGATTTATAGGTTAACTTGTCAAAACTTTGTATTTTATAATATATATAAAACTAGACTTTTCTTTAAATGAGGAAAAATGTGAATTGCTAAATTACCAGATTATTTATTGTGAGAAAACTTATTAATTTTCTTTATAAAATATATATATCTATTTTATATTCTACGCATTTAACGGCGAATCAATATTCCAGAAAAATAAAGAAAAGCTACGCTACACAATACATGGTCACAGAGAAGTGAAGGAAAAACTGGGCTTATGCCCTTACAAATTTTTACATAAATTAATTAATCCTAAGGCGAGCTCTGAGTGCCGCGAACGGTCCAAACAGTAGGCTGAGGCCCTGCACCATAAATACTAAAAGCAGTACCAATTCTAAAATAAATTATAATTAAATTAAAAATTAAAGAGTCTCAGACTTGGTCGTCCAATCTCATGTTGCGGCTTACGCCTCAACGTACAGGTGACCCAGTATCGTTTACGTTTCGTCGAGTCTCATTCGACCGATATGGTCGCCGCCTAACTGGTGGTACAAAATCCATAAAATCCAAAAACTAACAAAATCTAATCTATAAATCATTTTGCAAAGACCGATTTTCTTTGGAAAATAGGTTTTATTCAAATTGCTAATTTTCATAAGAAAATGCCTTTTTAAAATATTTCCTGAAAATTTGGGCAACATCTCCTCTATAATTGGGACAACCCAATCCTGGGAGGATGCCAACCACAACACAATTTAAATGTCCCCAAACCAGGGATAACACACAGCATAATATTCCAAACCAGGAATAACCACCACAATCCAATATTTCCAGTCCAAAAATATAGCACAAAAATATGTATATATGTCAAAATAGAAATGCGCCGCTACGTAGCAATAACTGCGTATCACCAAAGCAACGTAAACAAAATACTGAATCCCGAAACAGGATCGGGACCACGTCATCACAGACTAGTTACGGGAAGGGACACAGGGACACGAAATTATACTTCGTGTGCTCGGCTAGAACTCTCAGATGTAAAAAATAGAGAAAGAAATAATCCGTGCCGACTTAAAACAGTCCAGGAACACGCGGATAGCAGAAAATTGGCTCAGAATAGCGCACAGGAGGTGCGGACAGCAGATCGACTCGGGACGGAGCGCTGGAACTTGAGACAGAGCTGGGGCAGAGCCGACAGGGCTCGGGGTCGGCCGAAAGCTCGGGGTCACACCGGGAAGGCATTGGCCGGGGGCACGAGGACTCGGGGGTCGTCGGGGCGGATCTGGCCGGCGGAAAATGTTGCAGCCTCAGGAGGCGAGCGCGCGGCTGGTTCGGGAGTCGGGGAAGGCGAGGTAGGGCGCGACCGGGAGGGGGCGTGCGTGCGACGCTCGGGTGGAGGCGGGCCGTCGAGAGGTCACGGACGGGCGGACGGCCGCTGGCGGCCTGGCGGGGCGCGGGAACGCCGAACGGAAAAATTAGAGGAAAGAGGAGGGGAGTGAGAGAGAGAGAGTACTGGTGTTGGGGGTGATGGTGGTTTGGGAGTGATGGTGGTTTGGTTATATGTGCGGGTTGTTTGAAGAATAAGAGGAAGGAGAATGGAAGTTGTGGAGGAGAGGGTGCTGAGGAGAAATAAGGGGAGCTTGGGTCCAACGTGGGGGAACTGGTCAAACGTGGGGTAGGATAGGTTTTAAATGTTTTTTTTTCTTAGCAAAAATCCAAACACATGCAACAAATTTTATTAATAAAAATATTCTGATTTGGTACGGGTTCGAACTGGGACCAGACTCGGGTCAGATGGCAACCAAAAATCCAAGTGATTATTATTTTGAAAATAATAGTTTCGAACCGACATTACATAATAGTAATAATACGATAATATAATAATACAATAATAACAATTAAAGGAACAAGATTCGGGAGTGGGTTTCACAAGTAGGGGCTACACTAGGCAACCCCTTTGTGTCCATGTACATATGTGTGTTAGCCTTGTTAGGATTTGTGAGGTTATATATATGGTTTAGGCTTAAGTTTGTGTAGTTGTGTTAGGATATTATAGATATATGTTGAGTGTTAGAGGATGAGTTATCTAGGTTTCAGTTAGAAAGGTGAGTTAGAGTAGAGTCTTGATTAGTTAGTTGTTGATTGTTCAGATTAAGATATAAGGATTACCTAGAGAGGAATATGCATGTATATAGATAGATAGATAGATAGATAGATAGATAATGTATAAGAAATGGTATAGATGTGAGGGTGTTTTGGGGTATGAGAGTCATATATGTGTGTGTGAGCCCCTCTCTATATGCCAATGTATATATATATATATATATATATATATATATATGTACATGACATGTATGTTATATCTATAGTGTAAAGATAGGTACTCATATATGTAGATATCATTGGTATATGTAGTTATTAGAAATTTCCTAGAGGATATTGATAGTAGAGTATTGTGGTAGGATATTAGGTATAGCTATTTAGTTTATCCTTGTGTTACGATATAGGCACACATGTGCATGAGGTGCATACATGCGCAATGGGGCATATGTTTAAGATATAGGCCTATGGTAGAAATATGTATACGATAGTAGTCAAGTGTGATACCTTAGTATATATGGTTTGAGGTAGTATTGGTATAAAGTTGTGAGTTGGCCTCTTAGAATAGTTAAGATTGACCTTGGTATTGGCTTGGTTGACTAGAGTTGACCAAAAGTCAACATTGAGTCAATATGTGACCAATTGACCTAGATTGACTAGAGTTTGACTTAGTTGATTAAGATTGACCTAGTTGACCAAATCCTAGATGTTGACTAGTTTGACCAGAGTTGACCAAGAGTTGACTTTGACCTAGATTGACCTAGAATCATGTAGAATGAATTTTAACTTCATTTACCTTATATTGAACACATTGTAACCTGTATTGCTCTAAATAGGATATTGTGACTCCGGTTTAGACATCTGATATTCATCAGTCATTCAGGGTCTCAGGCGAGTACATTCTCTGATAGTTCTTTCATTTACTTGTCGATTACTGTATTTTAGTTCTAGTTAGTTCTATTTGATTCTTGTTACAAACACGGATTGGTATTATTGAATTCATGTATATGACACACATACTTTACTCGTCTAGCCTCTACTATTTGAACCACCTATTAGCATTTTCATGTGCTGGTTGGACTTGTATTGATTTATGTGTCAGATTATGAATTCATTTATATTGTTGGGCGAGAAAATACTTGAGTAGACATGTGAACATTTCTATTATTCGAATCACCTATCTGTGAACTATATTTGAACAATAGCCATTCCGTACTTGGCTAGGTGTACGATGTGCCAGATTTATCCCGTATCGTTTTCATGTCTATCTCAGTATTTTAAAACACACTTGGAGTATTGATTAGAATCATCATTTGAACCATCATGGATCATTATTAGCACCACCTTATTCGAACTACCTTATTAGAACACTGGTTGGAATCATATTCGACTATTGTATTGGACTCACACTGGGATTACACTCGACTTACATTGTACTGTCTGAACTTATATCATGTTACTCTAGTTCAGCTAGCTTGTGTTACAGTCTTCATTGACACATTCTTTGATTCGTTATAGTACTTCTCTTGTACTTTAACTGTTGCTCTATATCATTACCTGCATAAACTTTCATGTTCATCGATATAACTGTCTATAACTGTTTTAAGTTTTTGTCATTTACTTCGGATTTCTTGATGAGTTGTGCCCGTTCCAATCCTGACTGGATACGTTGATAAATATTACAGATGTTTGCCCCGAGAACACTTATCCTAGATACTATGGACCCAGAGAGGTATTAGCTACCTTTGGCCCCGATCCTCAGGAGTGATCAGGAGACTAGCTAGTAGACTTGTTTAGATTTCATGTTTAGAACTTGAGTCGTAACAACTTGAGATATTGAGTTTGTATTTGAGTTTGTTTGAGATATTATTATTTAGTAGTTTATATTTGTTGTTGTTGTTTATTCTTTAGTTATAAACTTCTGTATTATCTTATCGTGCTTAGACTGTGATTGAGCTTCATTATATCTATACTAGTCCTCCATTCGGAGTTAAGATTATGACAAGTATATTATATATTGCGTGTGTTGTTGTTTAGATAGTGACCTAAAATAGCGTTCTACCGTCGATTATGTGGCGTAGGCAGGGCGCTGCTGGGTGTGGATCGTGACAATAGTCAATAGTCAAGTCATAATCTTTAATTAATTTAAGTCAACGTCTTTGCCCCAAGTTCAGCTCCTTCTGAGTGAGTAAATACTTGAGGCTCTTATGATCCGTGTAAATCTTGCATGCCATACCATAAAGGTAGAATTGCCACAGTTTTAATGCGAACACAATCGTCGCTAACTCCAGAATATGGGTGGGATAGTTTTTCTCGTGCGACTTTAGCTTTCGGAAAGCAAAAGATATCACCTTATTTTGTTGCATCAATACACACCCCAAACCCTAATCAGAAGCATCGGTAAAAATCTAGAATCCTTTAGTCTTCTAGAAGTGCGAATATCGAGGCCAAGACTAGCCGTTGATTTAACTCCTGGAAGGAAGCTTCACAGTCATCTGATCATTCAAATGTGACTCCTTTCTGAATGAGGCAAGTCGGAGGCGATATAATCTTCACAAAGTCCTTCACGAAGTGTCTGTAGTAACCCACCAAGCCTAGGAAGCTTCAAATCTCACCGACTGACGCACGCTATTTCCAATCAATAACAGCTTCAACTTTCTTCGGATCGACAATAATGCCTTCAACGAAAATGATGTGCCCAAGAAATGACACGTTGCCTAGCCAGAATTCACACTTGCTATACTTTATATACAACTGATTTTCATGAAGGATTTGAAGCACGGTCTACAGGTTCTTAGCGTGTTGCCGCTTTTCCTTCAAGTAGACGAGTATATCGTCGATGAGAGACTACGAACTTGTTGAGGAGGTCAAAACACCAATTCATTAAATTCATGAAGGCAGCGACAGCATTTATTAGGCCGAATGGCATTACCAGGAACTTAAAATGGCCGTATCGAGTATGGAACACAGACTTCGACACATCATCTGGCTTGATCTTGAGCTGATGGTAACCCGAGCGAAGATTAATTTTAGAAAATACTAAAGCGCCTTGTAACTGATCGAACAAGTCATTTATACGGGATAATGGATATTTGTTATAGATGGTGGCCTTGTTCAGCTCTCGGTAGTCAACGCAAAGACACAGTGAGCCGTCCTTCTTCTTGACAAAAAATCGGGCGCTACTTATGGCGAGACACTAGGCCGTATGAATCCTTTGTCGACTAGCTCTTACAACAGTACTTTGAGATCCTTAAGCTCTGCAGGGGCCATTCTGTATGGAGCTTTGGAGATCGGTCAGGTATCCGAGAATGTGCCAATGGTGAATTCGATCTCTCGATCAGGTGGCATGCCGGATAGCTCGTCCATAAACACGTTTGGAAATTTTGCCACAACGTCAGTCTGACCCGTATTTGCACCATCCTATCGCATGTTTCGAACGGACGCCAAATTGCCTTCAAATCCAAAATGCAACATCCTTCGAACAAATATTATCGAGATCACCATGCAGGTCGGTGATGCTTCACCATACGAATAACAGAATTCTGGCACTCCAGGTATGTGGAAGGTGACTGTCTTTTCTGTATAGTTGATGGTGGCATTGAAAGTGCAAAGCCAATCCATTCCCAATATGATATCGTAGTCCTTAATATCAAGAACTATTGCATTAAGATAAACCGGTTTACCTTTGATACAAATAATTTCATCCCTGCAGCCTAAGTATGCAAGTAGTGACGTGCCCTATGGTACGCTTATACTAAATCAAGGCCTAGAGTGTCACCACCACATTTCTAGTTTGAGGGTATTTTTTCATTTTTGGGATTATTTAAATTTATTATAATTTATTTGAATTTATGGGAATTTTTAGAATTTATTTTGGAATTGTTTGAATGAGGGTTGACTAGGTTGACTTTGACGAGCAATGACCATGGTAGACTAACCTAGGAGCTAACCCTAGTTGAGTTTGGACTTGGTTAGGTTATGCAACCCTAGTTAGACTAGAGTTGACCCATGGTATGGTTATATGACTTAAGTTAGATCATTTAAGTCATAAGCCATGACTTGTGATTAAACATTAAAATAATAACTAGCCATAGAGGCCCAAAGCCCATTAACTAATGCCTAACCCTAACCCTAACACTTTTTGTCCAGCCACTACACCCATTGGGAAACCCCCCCCCCCCAAATAAATATTCTCCTCCATTTAGGGCTAGCCTCATTAGAAAAGAGCAAGTTTAGAAAGAGGTATTTTTCCAACTTTAAAATCCCTAGAGAAATCTATTTTAACTTTTTAATCCAAACAAATTGCAAT
>JANAVB010019203.1:0-40788 GCA_029216955.1 Iris pallida
TGCAGAGAAAGAAGCCTGGTGTCCTGACACTGTCAAAAAGGGTATAACAAACTCAGATCCTATTTTATGTTCAAGACTCTAGACTGCTAACTCTAACACTAGTGGTATACCATAGCTTCTAACTGGGACACTTAGCTAAGTGATGACACAGTATGGTAGATCAATATGGGTTGACACTAAGCCTATAATCTATACTCAGAGTTCAAAACTCGTGCATCACGATGGGATCTCGTGCCAAACGCACGAATCGACTGTTTTGTGCGTCGGAGAGAAGGAAGGCTTGCTTGGGGGGCTCGTCGGAGGGTTGCCAGCCGGGGGGGGGGGCACGCGACGGCGCGGCTGCTGTGCTGTCACAGCTGCTGCTGTTGCAGCTACTGCTATCGCAGTTGCTGCTGCTATTGTTGCAGCTAGCTGCTGCTGGTGGTAGGTCGCGACGGTGCGACGGGGGCATAGCGACGGCGGTGGTGGCCGTAGCGGTGTACGTTGGTAGAGAATGGAAGAGAAGGAGGTGGTAGGTGGCTGAGGTGGTGGTGCTCGGGGTGGTGGTGATGGTGTGGTGGTGGTGTAGATGATGGTAAGAATGATTGTCACGACCCGCACCCGTTTTTCGGACACGAGCTCGTGAGCAAGCTAGCTACGTATCGAACGGACTCCAGCTCGACTCGAATACATAAATGCTGTCAATGTTATGGTATACTGCCAAATCATGGCAATACAATCTATATCTTAATCCACAATAAGTGTACAAACATGAATGAACAAATATGAGTCATGGTCTGCAGTCCATTAGCATATTGTCCGATTAGACTCCAAGAATGATATGAGTCTAAAAATAAGCAGAATATATCATGGTATAGAATATAAAGCACGAGAGGATAATAAAGAAATATCACAAGCAAATACTTGTATCCCTGTAGGTGTAATCACTATCATCATGAGCCGCTACCTAACTCCATGCAATCAGCTACCTAAAGAGATCATCAGGTCCTCAAAGGACATAGCAAGATACATAATATACATGCCTATCTAGCAGTTTATCATGCAATAATGAAAATACAAAAAATAAATGGAAAAAGTCCAATTAACACGAAAATACGACTATACACGACTGGATGAACCACTACGCGTAACCGAATTGCTGGAAAAGAACAAGAGAACACGATGTCACGATGTCAACGTATAACCAATCGAATAATCAAACCCTCGCCCCTAGTGTGGACTCGCAGGTTTGAACAACTACTAACCCTCGCCCCTAGTGCGGACTCGCAGGTACGAACAAATGACTACTAACCCTCGCCCGTAGTGTGGACTCATAGGCTAGCATCAAGAATCATCCTCGCCCCTAGTGTGGACTCGCAGGTGCGGAACAGATAACTACTAACCCTCGCCCCTAGTATGGACTCGTAGGTTAGCTTCACGAAATCAAGGTACAAATAACTACTAAGCCTCGCCCCTGGTATAGACTCGCAGGTTAGCTTCAAGAATTCAAGGTACAGAAGTTCCGTTATGACTTAGTCATCCTATGACACGATGTGACTCAGTCCAAGTACAGTGATGATACGACACGACCCAATCAAGATACATGAGAGAACCAATCCAATATGAACTACAATGCTAACTATAAACAAGAACTATATGTATATACTAGCATGCACGATGTATAAATCACATGTCAATAATCAACTAATAAAACTATAAATAGAAATATGCATGTAAATAAACTGTAGAGGGAGGCAAGGTATCTTGCCTGGAGGTTGCACGCAGATCCAACAAAAAATATAGTCAACTGCTAAGCCATAAAGTCCAAATCATCACAACTGTCTTCGAAAGCTGAAATAAACATTGTCAATATTCTCAGAATAGTCAAATTAGCTAGGATTGCCTGTCCTTAAGTCCAATTTTGGACACAGAGGCAAAACGATAATTGTGGACCAAAACGGTGTCCGCCGTTGGACCCGCCTTGCACCAAAAAACGTGCCAAAGTCAATGGTCTCTAAAGTCGTCAAACTATAAGTCTATGAATTTGTTTTGATGATACGAACCCAAAGGTATATCTAATTTTGAATTCCGGTGGGTCGTACACAAAATTGCACGTTGAATCGGATCGTGGGGCCCGCGAAACGACGATCCGATCAACTGTCTCAGAATTGGACCAAACTTGGCATACATGACCAGAAAAATGATACGGTCCTGTTGGCGCAAGTTTTATCTCGATCAGACGAACATACATAAAGTAATTGAGAAGTTTGCACAGAGGTCGATACGGTAAATTTTGACGGATACTCATCAAATTCGTCGCGCACACGCGACCAATTTGAATTCCGTCAAAGCCCACACGTCCACGAAACTATTACGCACCTTTCGATGCTTTCGGTTCGCGACCACGTCGCCCGAATTGGCGGGACGCATGTTGTATTGGAGGGTTTTTCTAAAAGTTTATTATTTTTGAAAATAGTTTTGATGATTTTCGAAACCGAATAACTGAGTCGATATTTTTTAAAACAGAAAATAAAAGAAGGATTTCAATCCTGGTCATGAAGTCTAAAGCTTTGTTCAAAGACAATTTCTAATCTGGTGTTAGATCGATCTGAATCGACCTCCTAATATAGGTACATGGACTGTCATAAGTCCTGTTTCGGGACAAGGTTTTGCCGATATTGGCGTCAAGTTTCTGGACAGGTTGTGACACTATCCTTAAATCCCCTTGGTGGGATCTCGGGAGGGTTATATAGGCTCTCCAGAATAATTTACGAAACATAAAAGGACGAAGTACAGGAGGAGAAGTTTACCTACGAAGTGGGTTCTCACAGCTATTTGCTGCTGATGTCATTTCCATGTTCTGTCGCGCACTGCTGCGACGACGGCTTCGGCCGGCCGGCGGTGCGCAGTGGTGGCGCGCACGATCAAGGGTTCCAAGCGCGCTGGATGGTGGTTGCGGTGTTAGGATTTGATGTTTCTCTCCCGTTCTCTGAACTCTCTGATATATATATGTCTATACATTTATGTATAGCTCTTTCTCTCGAGCTGGCTTGGGCTGGGATCTGGGAGTTGCTGGATTCGGGCTGGGCTTGGCCCGGGGGGGCCTGTGGGCAGGCCGGGCTGGGATTTGGGCCTGTCTGGTTGGCTTTTTTTTCCTTTTTATTAGCAAAAAATATATGTATCTACATATATACATGTACCTATGTACATGTATATATATATATATATATATATAAAATATATATATATATATATATATACAGTCTTCGCCGGCGTCTCTATCCGCTTCCGTTTCAGCCGGCTCCGCTCCGTCTTTTGCGGCCTTTCCGGTGTTCCTCCTCTCCGTGGCGGCCGCATCGCCGCTGATCCCCATCGTCCCCCAAGGCGGAGTAGCAGACGCTGTCACTGTCTCCCCTGTCGCCCTGGCTCCCCCCCTCCGCATTCTTTCAAGGGATTCCTCCACACCCCTCCAGCTCCGGGATCACCCTCCCCCAGAGTGGACCCTCGCTTGCCCGTTCCGCCCCCTCGGGACCTTCGGCCCCTGGTCCGTCCCAACCTTCCTTCGCCGCCATTCTTTGCCCGGATCTCAATCCTCCGAAGGGCACCATTATCCCAGATGTCCATCTGACGGACATTGATTACCCCAAGAAACATCAGCTCCAGTCATCTCCTTCTCCGACAAAGAAATGTCGTCTCTGTCTGCGGCCTTTCCTCACACATTCGTCCTGAAATTTTCCACCGGTTGTCCCAAACTTTCTAAGGTGCAGGAAGCTATCGCCAAATGGAACCTCGCCTCCGACTACCGAGTGCCCCCCTCGATCCCAGACACATTCTCCTTCACCTGTCGTCAGAAAGCGACCATAGGACTGTGTGGTCCAAGGGCACTTGCAAAATTGACACCCACCAGATGAAGATCATCAAGTAGTCCCCAGGGTTCAACACTAAAGAAGACTCAGCCACAGTTGCTGCTTGGGTTACTCTCCAAACCTCCCTCTCATTTGCTTTGTCCCAGCGGCGCTAAGGCGCATCGCCAACTCCTTTGGGACGTACGTGGCTACGGCACCCGAGACGAGCAACCTCACTAAAACCCACTACACCAAAATCTGTGTCGAACTAGATCTCACTTCAGATCCACCCAACTTCATCACTATCGAGCTAGGCAACCGCTCCCACACCCAACAAATCCTCTACGATAATCATATATTGTACTGCAAGCATTGCCATCTAAGAGGCCACCAACCCAAGTACTGTCATCGCCTTCACCCGGAGCTTAAAAAGAAGTCATCCAAGATAGACACCGACCTACCTACCGGACAATCCCCCAAGTCGCCCATCCTCCCTCTTTCGAATTCCCATATTCGATTCGATTCCAGTAACGGAGCACCCGAACTCGTCGATCAACCAAGCAGGGCCCTGATTCCTTTCATCCCCCAACATATAGCGATCTCCAACCAATTCGCCATCCTTGAATCGAAGGATCCAGACTCCGACGGCCCTCCAGAAGGCTCCAGCAGTCCCAAGCAATCGCCTCTATCTCCCAACTCCTCGCAATTGGTGGAGACTTTCATCCTGGGCAGCACAGATCTCCAGAACCACTCCACTGGTCAAGGAAATATTCCCCCGACATCTCCCCACAACTACGAAGCTCACCAATCCCCCAGATCGAACACGGTCGTAGACGCCCTTGCCATCCTTGGCCCCGACCAAGCGAGAAGAGGTCTGCAAGTCCTAGCCGCATGATTTCCCCTTCAGCAAAAGTTGATTGAGAATGAGCACGACTCCCTAACCATCCCCACGGAGGATCCGGTAGTCGACTCAGCCGGTGATCTGATAGGCCCCTCATCAGGTCCGCTCGAATGCCTCATGTAGAAGCATGGAATTTCACAACCGGAAAGCCCATGCGCCAGGCATTATATGCGCCAGAACTCAGACAGCTAATCGAATAAGCCATAGACATTCGAAGAAGGACTTTTTATTCATATATGTAAAAGTCTATTACATGTCCAGGAGAATTTCTACAAAGGAAGGATCCTAGATCTACAGCCAACAGCCACTATGTGCCTTCCAGATAGGCGCAGCAACCACCATGTGCCTTCCGATAGGTGCAGCAGTCACCATGCGCCACCAGTTAGGCACAGCAGATACCATGCGCCTCCAACCAGGCGCATCCCACCATTTCCTCAGCAGCTCAGTGATGTGCATCTCTCCAGTAGCTCAGTTATGTGTCCCTTCAGCAGCTCAGTCATGTGCAAACTTTCCAAAACAGGCTCACCTGGCCGAGCAGAGCCCAGTTACGTGCTGCTCTTCCAGCCTGGGTCACACAAAGCATTAACCCTCTGGCTGGAACCAATGAAGAGAAGAGCACGGCAAAGCTGTAGCCAGGGGAGGCTTCGAAAGAGCCTCCAAAGACCAAGAAAGACCGTGATCGAAATCATGGCACAAGGAGCTTTCAACACAATCAAAGTGGGCGGCACCCACTTTGAAGGAAGAGAGAGCCTAGCACCGCCATTCCGATCTACGGCTCTTCCGGAACAACGGAGACGAGGCCGAACATCCCTATCTTTGGATGCAACAGGCACCTTCCGCCTGTCTCGGAAGCCCTCGACTCCGTCTTTGGATGTAACAGTCACCTTCAAGTGCATCGAAGACAACACGACGTCTCATCTTCACCCTCGGGAGCACTTCGTCAATAGAATGCACCCGCATATCCAAGTTCATGTTGGAATTACGTGAGGGAATGAGGAGCAAACCTTCTCTCCATGCCACTATTTATAGGCCAGGCAAATCAAACCCACGCGCCAAGTGGATGACTCTCCGAATTCTGTGCAATGAATTTATATTAAAGGATGAACCGAATGCCTCGAATTCAGCCAAACGGCTGTTTATAGCACTCGAGGAGCGAGACAGCCGCGTCATTAAAAGACATGTCGGATGCGCCAGCCAAACAGCGCATCACATGGACGCGCCCCAGTATCAGGCGCATCACACAGACGCGCCCTACAGTACCCGGCGCATCACAGAGGATGCGCCCTCCCTCACATCTCCATGCCGAGTGGGACAACAACCAAGTGCCCACTCAGCTGTCTATCGAACATCATAAACATTAAATGCTGAACTGACACCAGAGTTGGCAGCACGCTTTCCAAAGTCTGAACAGTGACAACTTTTTCAGATAACGAAGCGTCGACAACGTCAGCATCATCATGACTCTATTCCGACGGCTACTGCCACGTGGCCATCCGCATGCGCCTCTACGGCCATGCGTCCAAATCGCCATGCGCCTCTACGGCCATGCGTCCAAACCAGCATGCGCCTCAAAAGTCATGCGCCTTAGACCCTTCACTGATCCCTAAAGACAGAAGAAGAGTCTCCAGTTGAAGCTTTGCATGTGCCTCAAAAGCCATGCGCCCCAGACTGATCTCTGATCCCGAAAGACAGAAGGAAAGTCGTCTGCATGCGCCTCAAAAGCCATGCGCTCTAAACAGTTTGTAACCCCTAAAGGTTATGAGCCGCAGCCTCCTCCTGCGCCAGATCCAAGGCGCAGCTCACCAGATCACTACCCCACCAAATCCGAGATCTTCGAGCCATGAGTCGATGACACGTGTCCTTTGACTCAACTCGTCCAAGATTTCAGCAACGGAAAGATCTTCTCCTCTGCTACGTGCCGGCTCACAACAGCAGTACGAAGAGTTCTCCCCCTCAATCAGGCGCATCATCTACGTGCCTCCATCAGCAACCTCCACGTGGCGTTCCCACACACGGCGTATCCTACATACGCGCAATGAGCAGCCAGCCTGCAAAACTATAAATAGAGGGATCACTCCTTCACACACACACAGAGAATCCACAACGAACATACGAGGAATCATAGAGAGGCAGATAAGACACTCAACGTCTTCTCCTCTCAGCAAGCTCCAGCACCCAGAGCAATCCACGCCTCAGAGAAACCGATAACCGTCGTCAGCCGGTCAACGGAGTCAAGTATTACCACTCGCTCCATTGGCACTAAGGACCCAGCTTAAACAAAAGTGTACTCCTAGGACTACATCTAAGTCCTACTTGAACATTGTTCTGTTTGTATTAAAGTTTTCAATCAAACATTTTAATGACAAACAAGCTGGCGACTCTGCTGGGGACCTCTTTCTCCTCTTTCGAGAAGTTGTGTCACAGGCCGACGACGTAAAAGTGGGCTCCTCCCAACAAGACGCTGGTCGTGCGCCTAATCAACAGGCGTACGAGGAGTTCATTTCTGAAGAAGTGCGAGTCCTTCGAAGCGGCTGACAAAGACGAAGAGATCCGCACGGCCTGGTGTGCGCAAGGTCGACGCTCGGGCACCACCACTGAAGGGGATGCAGCAATCCAGCTTCCTTCCTGCTGACGGTCTCAGCAACCAAGGTGCGCCCGCCGATGCAGTGCACTCTTGGAAAGCGTACGGTCGACCACGTTCCCCAGCCATCTCCCTCTCAGGCGGGAAGATACGTCGACGGAGCAGGGACGCAGCCAATGCCCCGTGCATCACCTCTGATGCGCCACAAAAAGCCTTGTCTTGACAGACTCACTCGCTGTAATGGCGAGGAGAATTTGGATGCTGAGAGTACTATTGCGCCCCAACGGGTTGGTACGAAGAAATCCAAGGCGGCACGGGCCATGCGCCACAGACGTGCTATGCCAGCAGCAGCCGGCCAGAGGCACGCGCTCGTCATCACGCGCGCTGCCGATGGCAAGCTGTACAGGGTTGACTCAAGTGCTTCTGCACAACAACGAGTCGATCTTCGAAGCACTCATCTCGCTTGGGCGCATTACTGCGTGCACAACCAAGTCGAGAGAGACAAACTCAGTGGTCTTGAACTCCCGCCTCCTCTGGTTGTGCGTTTGAGGTCCGTTCAAATCACTTCAAATTGTGGTTCCCCCACTACTGATCGTGATGCCTGCTTGGTATTAGATCAGGGGGCGCAGCACCACCTGACCACCGGCGTTTGGCCTTGCCATACGTCTGAAGGGGGTGTAAAGGCACCACTCCTCTCCAACGACCTACGCAACGTGACACTCAAGCGCCGGTCAGAAGAGTCGACCAACAAGCACGATGCGCCTCTTACGGGGCATACTTGTCGGTGGTCACCATCAACTGCTGTTGCGAGGCGGCAGCTCCACCAAGACGGTCGGTCTTCCAACGAACAATCATCGACACCTCTCCGACGTCGCCTTGGGCGAAGGTGTCAGCTAAAGAGGAGCCAAAGGTCGCTTCATGCAAACGTGGTCCAACTTCTCTCAATCCGGAAGACGACTGCCAATTCCTCGTCTTCATCCAAAAGCCAGCCGAGGAAAATCAAGGCAGCTGTCTCGACCTCTGGAGTGTTTGAAGGCACTCGGTTGAGAAAGAAGTCCTCGAAGAAAGATGGGGGTAGCCAGACCCTTGTTGAGCCTCCTTCCGAAGAGGAAGATGTCCAAAGCACAGCAGCGGCGGATCTCCATCATCAAGAGAGATTACTATCCTGAAGCCCTCAAAATGAGGATGTCCTCCAGGACACTGCCGGGGGTAGTTCTGGAAACGAAGAGGTCCTCCAAGACGGAGCCGAGGGCAAGCAGACCCTTGCAGATGCGCCTGTTGAAGATGAACTCCAGAATGTGGCTGGGGGTGGCCTAACACCAGGAGAAGTGACTCCCCCGCATGAGGGTGAGGCCGAAAGCGAAGCCTCAACCAATCCATCCACTCCTGGCCGTGTCAGGACAGTATACATGGCTGGGGATGATGTCGAGTCTGATGCGCCGTCACAGGACATAGTCCAGCGCATAGACTCATTGGAGGGAGGACTCAAAACCCTCTCTGCCTCAATGCAAGCACTGACTCAAGCAGTGTTTGAGATGCGATCGGCCTTGATCAGGACACCTTCAACTGGTCCTGACCCAGGAGCTAATGGGGAGTCGAGTGTGCCCCTCCAATGGGCGCCCTCGGATACAGAAGCACCTCGGACCTCAGAGCCCCCAAACGCTCCAATCCAGATGGTACCTCCTTCCCCGACTCCTAGCTCTACGGAGGATGTGGTCGAAATGATCAAGACCTGCGGGAGCGCTTCGAGTCCAAGAACAGGCAAGAGGAACGCCAGAAGATGGGCATTCCCCAGCCTTATCCCCTCGAGTGGAACAAGGTGGTTTATCCCCCAAAGTATAAGCCACAAACACTCACCCCATACGACGGGAAGGACTCTTCGCGACGGTACCTGACGTACTTCCAGTCACAGACAGGGCATCTTCCGAAGGAGGACGTGCTCCTCACCAGTATCTTTGTCGGGGCCCTGAAAGGAGTAGCATATGACTGGTACTGCAGCCTCCTCGACAATTCCATATCGTCCTTCGACGACCTGACGTGCCTCTTCCTCGACCGCTTCTACGACGGCGGGAAGGACATGACGATGGCGTCTCTCATAGAGATACGTCAGAAGGAGAAGGAAACGGTTCGGGCGTTCATCGAACGCTTCCGACAGGCTTGCTTCAGGCTACCTCCAGGCATGCCAGAACATGCGCTCCTCTCCGCTTGCAGCATGAACATGCTGCCTGCAGTAAAGCTCTGGCTCAACTCTACTCCCCCTCCTGACTGGAGCTCCCTGATCATCGAAGCTGAAGCTACAGAAAAGAAGGCGGCCAATGTACGTCTTCTGGGTGTCAGCTTCCCCGCCTTTGACGATAAGGGGAAAAAGTCTGCAGCTAACAGCTCTGGACGAGAAGCAAAGGGGAAACAGGCATTGACTGTTAATGCCTCAAAAGGCGCATCTGCGTCTACTCAGAAACCTCCACTGGCACCAAGACCCAAGGAGGTTTATTCATTCAATGATGACGACACCCTGCAACTTTTTGAGATACTGAAGCAGGGTGACAAGATCAAGCTACCGGACCCAAAGCGGCCCGATGAAGTTGGGAAAGTGGACAACCCAAGGTACTGTCACTACCATCGGTTTGTCGGACACCCGACCAAGGACTGCTACGTCCTCAAGAATTACATCCAGCGCATGATCAATGCGGATGTAATCTCCGTCGACTATGAAGAGAAGACGGTGTCGGCCAATCTGGTTTCGCTTCAGTTCGGCACCTTGCCGCCAACTACCACACAAGATGGCGTCGTCCCCATCCCTAAGGCGACAATGGAGGTGGTAAACTTACCACCTACTCGTGACAATGTGAGTGGACTCATCCCGCTCACCACATCTCGAGGAGAGGTCCTCTGGGTTCACCCCGACCTCGTCTCCGAGGTGACTCAATCGGAGGTACGCCCTACCTCCAAATCAAAAGGCAGGAAGATCAAGTCTTGCCGCACAGTCTCTTCTTCAACAGAAGAGGCACTTCCAGTGCAAACACGTGCACAACAGAGCTCCCAATCCGACGAAGCCGCCGTCGAGGTGGTGCCTCCTAACACCATCCCTGAAGAGGGTCCATCTATGCCCTCAGCAGCCAATAAGTAGAAGCAGGTGGAGGCCCGTTTTGACAGACCTCTACGGAATGAGAATGCTTCGGGGCTGTCCAAGCCTCACAACTTCGACATTCTGGCACAATTAGCCAGTACACCTGCGCGCCTGTCTTTGTTCGAGCTCCTGCGTCTTTCTAAAGATTCTCGAGAAGCTCTCTGCGAAGCTCTGAAGGACGCTGAATCCTTTCTCAGTCAGGTCAAGCAGCCTGAAGACCTCCCAACTACTTGTACGCACTGTCATTGTACGGATGAAGTTATCCCAAACATAACTTTCACCCAACAAGACATGCTGCTCAAGCATCACCGACATAACCGACCGCTGTATTATATAGGGTACATTGGCTCGGTTAAGGTGAGCCGGATTCAGATCGATCCTGGGTCTTCCCTAAGCATCATTCCAAAGGCGCTGCTATCAAAGCTGGGGATCCCGATGTACCGGCTGGCGCCCTCCAATACAACCATCAGTGGCTTCAATGCTAGCAAGAGCGAGCCATTGGGCAAGATTCGACTGAAGTGTCACATTGGCAGCCTCAAAACTGAGGTGACTTGTTATGTAGTAGATGCCGAGGTCAACTACAACATCCTGCTCGGTTGACCATGGCTGCATGAGTACATGGTGGTGCCCTCCACGCTCCACCAGTACATGAAGTATGTATCCACCAATGGCGTCATCCGGACGGAGTTTGCAGACATCGATCCTTTCAAAGTGATTGAAGCCTACTTCACCGATTCCGACTTGTACAAGCCCATTGACGAGGAGGAAGCCAACGATGCTGATGATGAGGCAGAGACGGCAACAGAGCCGGACATGGAGCCTGAGGCGACTCCCGATGCCCCCTTGAAAATCCGACTGAAGGGGAAACCACCATAGAAGGCGCCTCCATGAGCATCAAGCTATCAGGGAAAGCGCCGGCTCGCGAAGCACCCCTGAAGATACGCCTCAAGGGAAAGCCACCTCAAATATCGGCTCCCCTGGTGGCAAAATTGTAAGGGAAGGCACCACTCACCGGAGGCGCAACCGAGGCGCCTCTCAAGGTGCGTCTCAAGGGCAAGCCGCCGCAGTCATCCAAGGTGTCAGAGAAGGCTCATATACCCTCTCAGACCCCAAAGCTGTGTTCGACTCTCCTAGTCCGCCCCCGGTTCTTACAGACGAGGAGCTTGAAGATTATATCTCGGCTGACGTAGAGGCACCCTCCTTTGACAATGTAATCCCATGGGATAAGATCTCGTACTTTATCAATAATAGAGTGTCTTTTAATTATTCTTGTCTTCCACACTGGAATACCATGTATACATTAGACAACGCTCTATGGTCGTTGCAAACATAAATAACGACCGTCTACCATAATCAAATAGTACCATCTCAAGGAGTCTTCGTAGTCCCTCCACGGAGCCGAGACCAAGGCACCATCATCTCGGGCAAAGTCGAGCATCGTCGGGACCTCCCGTCAATCGAGCCCGAACCTGATACCGGCAGAGTACAAGTCTATCGGTACACGGATGCGGCTAAGCACATCATCCAAAAGATGGGCTACGACCTGAAAAGCAACAAAGGCTTAAACTACGGCAAGGGTCGACATCTCCCTGTCCGGCTTTCGATGCCTAATAGAAAGCCACAGGATTATATAATCGGACTGGACGAGGGTTAGGCTATGTCACGCTGCCATCAACCCCAGAGAGTTCAGATGCAGAAGACATAGAACATTCCCATTCGTCCGAAGCATCGACTTGGGATTCCGATACCAGTATCAGATCAGTCTTCAGGAAAGTGTTGTCAGCTAACATGACGTCAGCACAACCTAAAAAAGGTGAAGGCGAAGACCAAGCGCCAGAACCCTTCGAAGAAGAACCCTGGGCCCAACGCCTAGGGGAACAATGGGAATCTCGTTTTGAGCTTCGTGAACCTCCCACCGAAGACGAAGTCGAGCAGATCGACCTCGGAAAGGAGTCTTCTTCCAAACCCGTCTTCATCAGTAAAAGCCTGGAAGGAGAAGATCGAGAATCTTTAATCCAACTGGCTAAAGAGTATATCGACATCTTCGCCTGGAGCTATGAAGACATGCCGGGACTCGATCCACAGATCGCAATACATAGGTTGAACATCTTACCTGATGCCAAACCTATCAAACAACAGCAGCGACGCTTCCGTCCGGACATCATGAATGCCATCGATCAGGAGGTTGACAAACTCTTGACTAGCGGCTTCATCCGTGAAGAACAACACCCGGATTGGATAGCCAACATCGTTCCTGTCACCAAGAAGAACGGAAAGATACGAGTTTGTATCGACTTCAGGGATCTCAACTCTGCTTGCCCGAAGGACGAATTCCCGCTTCCAATCACTGATGTGATGATCGACAACACATGTGGCTTTGAGCGCATGTCCTTCATGGACGGGTATTCAGGCTACAATCAAATCAAGATGTTCCCCGATGACGCAAAACACACGTCATTCAGGACTCCAAAGGGTGTTTTCTACTACACAGTAATGCCCTTCGGCTTGAAGAACGTCGGTGCGACATACCAGCGAGCTATGAGCACCATCTTCCGTCAACATCTTCGCAAGACAGTCGAATGCTATGTTGACGACATCGCAGTCAAGAGCCGCCTCAAAAGAGATCACCTACAGGACCTGAAGACGGACTTCGATCTTATACGGGCGCATCAACTCAAAATGAACTCCGCTAAATCCTTTCTGGGGGTTTCTAGCGGCAAATTCTTGGGCTTTGTCATCACAGCGAAAGGCATTCATGTTGATCCTGAGAAGACCAAAGCCATCCTCAACATGGACCCTCCGAAGAACCTTCGAGAACTTCGAGGCCTACAGGGACGTCTAGCATATATCCGGAGGTTCATAGCAAACTTTTTCGGTAAATGTCAACCCTTCACTCAGCTCATGAAAAAGGGAGTCTCTTATGTCTGGACAGAGGAGTGCCAGAAGGCTTTCGACGACATCAAAGCCTACTTGACGAGCCCACCAGTCCTGGTAGCGCCAGTCACCGGCAAACCATTTCTCCTCTACGTCCGTGCCATGGATCATTCTCTTGGCGCTCTGCTGGCTCAAAATAGCGATACAGGCTACGAGCAAGCAATCTACTACCTCAGTCGAACACTCATCGGGGCCGAACACCGGTACAACCCCGTCGAAAAGGAGTGCTTGGCTTTGGTGTTTGCCATCCAGAAGACTCGTCATTATGTCTCGGGTCAGACAATTCATGTCATTTCCCGAGTCAATCCGCTCAGAGTCCTCATGACGAAGCCAGGATCATTAAACTCCCGGCTGGCTACATGGGCGATCTTACTAATACCGTACAACATGGTGTTTGTGCCCCAAAAAGCTGTTAAGGGTCAAGCTCTGGCTGACTTTTTAGCTGTACACCCCATCCCAAAATCCTCAAAACTCTATGAAGATATCCCGAATGAGGTCCAAGAATCCAACGTCACCGAGGGAAGCCCCGTTTGGCAGATGTTCTTCGACGGCGCTTCGAGAACAGGCCCCAAAGGCCAAATCATCGCAGGAGTGGGGGTAGTCTTAGTCTCTCCTGATCAGCTGGTCATCCAGCGTGCGTACTCTCTTTCGAAGCCGTGCTCCAACAACGTTGCCGAGTACAACGCACTCGTCATGGGACTCCAACTAGCACAACAGCTGGGGGTCGACCATCTGGAAGCTTACGGCGACTCAAAACTCGTCGTAAACCAGGTTCGGGGACAATACGAAGTTCGCCATGAAGATTTAATCCCTTATCATGAAGTCGCGTTGAACATCATTTCAACCTTCACCGGGTTCTTCATTGAACATGTCCCCCGTTTACAAAACTTGGAGGCCGATGCTCTGGCTGGCCTCGCAGCCTCATTAGCAGCGTCCTTTGGGACTCAACACTATATCACGGTAACAGGACGAAATCTGATTTGTCCCAGAAACAACCTATGCTTGCAGGTGGCTCATGCCATACCGACAAACACTGGTGTTAATGTCCGAGACTGGAGGTTTCCGTTCATCGACTTTGCTGTCTACGGAATCCTTCCAGAGGACCCGAAGGAAGTCGTCTCAGTCAGGAGACGCTCTCTTCGATTCTACTACGATACAGCTACCAAAATGCTGTACCGACGCTCCTTCGATGGGCTCCTCCTTCGATGCCTGTCCAACGAAGAAGCAGCCGAAGCTCTTCAAGAAGCTCATAACGGAACTTGTGGAGCTCATCAACCCGATCCTAAGTTGCAAGATCGACTGCGACGTATGGGCTACTACTGGCCAACCATGGTTGCCGATGCTGTCGAATATGCCAAGAAGTGCCACGCATGCCAACTTCATACAGACTTCATACATACACCATCGGAGCCGCTACATCCTACAGTCGCCTCCTGGCCCTTCGAAGCCTGGGGCATGGACATTGTAGGGCCAATCACCCCTCCTTCATCGAGAGGACACCGTTTCATCCTGGCCATCACCGACTACTTCTCCAAATGGACGGAAGCAGTTCCACTAGCAGAAGTAAAAAGCTCCAGGGTGGTCAGCTTTATCAAACACCATGTCATTTACCATTTTGGAGTGCCCCGGCGGATCATCCATGACAATGGTCCTCAGTTTATCAGCCACATTTTCAGCAGGTTCTGTGACAAGAATCGCATTCAGAACGTGGCCTCAACCGCCTACAATCCGGCAGCAAACGGATTGGCTGAGGCATTCAACAAAACTATCGTTAGGCTGCTCAAAAAGGTCGTGTCATCCAACAAACGCGACTGGGACGAAAAGCTTGGCGAATGCCTTTGGGCCTACCGCACAACGGTACGGACCCCAACAGGCAACACTCCATTCTCCCTAGTCTACAGGAGCGAAGCAGTACTGCCTCTCGAGATACAGATACCTTCGCTCCGCGTAGCAATCACAAACGAACTCACAGAAGAGGACAATCAACGTCGTTGTCTGCGGGAACTGGAGGCACTTGACGAAAGCGTCTCCTAGCTCAACAACGCATCGAGCTCTACCAAGCCCGTATATCACAGGCTTTCAACAAGAAGGTCAAACAGAGGACTTTCCAAGTTGGCGACCTGGTTTTAGCAGTCAGAAGACCAATGGTGTTGACCCACAAGACACCAGGAAAGTTCGAGCCCAAGTGGGAAGGACCTTTCATCATAGAGACGGTATACTCAAACGGTGCTTACCGCCTCGCCAAACCCAATAGGGACTTATTCATGATGCCCATCAACGGCAAGTTCCTAAAGAAGTACTATTCTTGACATCCTCCAGACATGTACTTCCCCAAACAACCTCTTTCCACAAACTCATACGCCTCCGGAACCCAGCTGTTCCGTGGCATCTTCCAGTAGAAAGATAACCACGTCCATATTACCTCTGAGTTGTCTCTCTACACCCTACAAAGCAGAATCTTACACTTCGTAAGCCTACGCTACCCTTCATGTTTACCACATCCACATTACCTCTGAGTAAACATCTTGTACAAACAACCCCTGCGTTATTGTATATTTATCGCAGAACTTCTACGTCCATATAACCTCTGAGTTGTTCAGCGTATCCCCCAGGATCATTCCTACCACGTCCATAATACCTCTGAGTAGGGAGATTCTATCATTTCGAACCCAATGATTGCCATGTCCATATTACCTCTGAGCAAACATAATGGTTCCTTCAAACTTATTATCTGTACCTGAAAATCAAGGTGCGCAAAAGATAATAGGTCCACACAAATCATCAAGTTCATGACAACAAAAGATGAACACATCACAAAAAAGTTGTAGACTTCTTTATTCTTCTGAAAAAGGAGTACAAAAAACTACATCATTCCCCCCAGTAAGGGTTGCAAAAGAACACAAAAGAAAAAGGGAAAAGCTATTGTCCCTGAATCTCCCCAGGATGGGCTGAGAGCTCCCTGACTCGAAGCTTTAAGTCGACTGCGCGGGCCTCCACCGTCGCCAGGACTCGTCGCTCTGCTTCCTGGCGCATCAATTCAACGGACCCAGCGGAAGTATCACTTGCACGCCTCTCATCAAGCTGTTGTCGTTGCTGCGCCAAGACAAGAGTCCGCTGAGTGAAAGTCGCTTCATTCTTCTTGAATGCTGCATGTTCAGCCCGGACACGCTCGACCTCTAACTGGAGTCGGGCCCGTTGGTCTTCAAGGCGGCGCATCTGGGTGTCGATATCCGCGATATTAGCCTCCAATGCAGCTCGAGTTTCCACCGTCGTCTTCATGGACTGAGACAACTGCTCTACCGCAGCCTCGGTCTCAGCCACCTCGCGCTCCCAAACACCTACGGTGGCCTGGTATGAAGACTCGATCTCGGCAATTAGCTTTCCCTTCTCCGCATCTATCAGGACAGAGAGGTCGTTTCGCTGGATACGTTGAAGTTCCGCGAGCCGCTCATCCAGCTCAATCACCGAAGCCTCCAGAATTTCGGCCATATGGTCGTGGCCTTGGTGAATACGAATCAGCTCGATGCAGGGCATTGCCAGAGCTTTTGCCGCCGCAAAACTCCCAGTGGCATCCATCACAGCAGATACACCTTTCTGCAACATTTTGTATACCCCCTCGACGAGGAATTTCACATACTCGTCTGCATCCGCCAGGACCTGCGGCGTCATCGCGGGAGTTAGAGGAGCTACTACAGTTTGCGGACGGGAAGAAGATCCGCCAACTTCAACCAGCGAGGCTTGAACCTCGGCATCAATGGGCTCTTCATCAACAGGGGCCGGACTTCCAGCCCGAGGAGCCGAAGCAACAGAAGGAGCCGGCACAGGCGTCGAGATGGTCCCCCAAGTAGAAGGAGCTACAGAGGGTTCTACGCCCTTACCCTTCTCAAGCCCGGAAGAACCTCCAACGTCAACAGCCATCTCTTCTATCCCCAACATCCTATCAACGGTTGGCACCTCCCTTGGCAGAATAGGGAGATTGTCACTTGTCTCTTGACTCGTTGCAGCGGTCTTGACTGGCAGACGGGTCTCATCATCGAGTCCCTCAACAGGGACAGAATCTGTCGCTACCTCCTGAGTGGTAGCCGCCTCAACTTCCACGGTTGAAGCCGGGGTAGGACTCGGCAATGATGCAACCGACCTTCCCTCGTCATGATAAAGAGGGGATTCAACCCTCTTCTCTGTCTCAACTACTGCTGTTGCCTCTGCAACAGGCTCTTGCAGCTCTGGAGCAACGTCATCGGAAGACGACAAACTCCATTCTTCTTCACCACCAGGAAACGGCGTGCTTGGAAAACCTTCGGCACTTGAAGCTTCCGTTCTGGCCTTTGCCGACTCGGAAGCTGTCGCATCCTCAGTTTTCCTCCTGACGTAATCTGGGGATACCGGAATCTCCACGTCAACAGCATCCTCCGGATCTTCCTCCATAGGAGACATCATGGTCGGCGGGATACGCACTTCAGACGAGCCCGCCGTCCCTTCTCGCCTGCTTCCACCTGACTTTGGGGTGCGAGGTTTTCTTTTTAACGGTTCCTACAAGAGAAGATGAAGCCTCATAAATTGTGGAACCAAAATCAGAATTATGTGGGACGCCTTTACCTTTGCGGACGTTGAATCCGATGACACCGTCGGCGACGGCGCCTTCTTCTGCTTCTTCGGTACAGGAGATTCAATCCCTTCGTCTGTACATTGCTTTGATCGATCGCCTGAGGGTTCTGCTTGAGAGGCGGAAGGGGCACTCCGGTGACCTATCCCTGACGGACGATGCGGTCGAGCTTTCACCGGTACGTTCCCGGTTATTGCTAACTGGGTGCCTGCAATAAGACTGGCCTCCCTGTCATATTCGGAGGGCGCAGCAGCCATAGCGCAGTAGAATTTGGCGGCTGAGTAAAAAATGGGCGGTCGCGGATCTGGGATGGGCAACGTAAAATGAGCCCCGGTACATCCGGCATTATAGTAATGCCAAGCCCGTGCACCATCCAACAAACTTCCAATATACCCCAGAGAAATACTGGGGTTATCCAACATCATCTGGGCATAACCAAATTGTCGCGCAAAGCGGCTTGGCAAATATGGTTCCAGGTAGCTAGCACTGATTCATGTTCCGGTATACCAGATGAGATGGCCGGATACTCTGCAACTAGCGGAATCCCCATTGAGGCATAGTGGTGGTACCTTCGCCCAGATCCCTTAGATCTTCGTTGGCCTCAAAGCCCAAGTAGATTAGACCAACTTTGGTAATTTCCCAACCCTGAAGACGGGATAAAACCTTTCTACAAACAGGGACACCAGTATGTGACCAGCTCCTCCGATTGAAACGACGAAGGAGTGCATCTCCAGCCTTATAATCTTCTTCCGAGCCTGGACTCATCACACTGGGATGATGCAAAATCAGCCATCCCATCAAATAGTGAAACGGCAGTTCGGCACGCGGGAAGTTATTGTTTCGGCCTCTGTCATGAATCACATTTCCAGCAAACTCTCTCAAACCTCGCTGCAGGTTACATACCATTGCGGGAAGAAGAGCCAAACGCCGGCCGAAGACCAGCTTCACGGCTGGCAGGATTAAGTTTCGGGTTACCCTCTCTACGGCACCGGATCCGCCCGCGAATATGCAATCCCGGAGCCATATCATCAGGTAGGACGCCAACACCGCCTTGGGTGACATCCGATAAGCAAGATGCCAGAAGCAGCTGTAGGAGCATGCATCTGACTGCTGGTCCTCATTTCCTCAGGGATTTTTCTCCCCTAACCTCCTCATTTCGTACAACACTTCGCTACGAGAGAGCGCCGGTAGAGTGGAAAATTGTGAGGGATCCTCCTTGTCTTTTCTAAAGACATAATCTCTCCAAGCGGTCACATGAGGCTGCGTCCCGTTCCTATCCCGTCTCTGCATATAGTAATGATGACTCGCCACTTCCTTAAAGACGGCCGTCATCTCCTCAGCCCTGTCCCCCAGGACTTGAAGTTCCTCGTTGGTGGGAAAGTACTCTTCATAGGGTTCCGACCCCCAAGGGAGTTTTGACACCTCGTACATCTCATGAAGTGCGAACCCTAATTCCCCCACCGGAGTAAAAAATGTCCCGGTATGGACATCAAACATCTCCAGTAGTGCGAGGAACATGTGCCTGTTGAGATCAACACCCGCCTGGGTAGCACGGATCGCGGCAGTCAATCCAATATCTCGAAGCTCGGTCCGAAACCGTGACAAGATCCAGAGTGTCAGTTTATCCCACTTGGAGACGTAATGGCACCAACCCTCTACCCGAAAATCTCCTTTCGGGTATGAGCGTTCCATCAAAAACATACGATGTGTAAAGGTCGAAGCACTATAAGCAAACGTATCAATGGGTACGTCACTGTAGAGGCTCCCGGGGCGTAGAGTCCGCCAAGTAAAAGAAGATCCAGACCGTGTGGCGGTCAAAGTATCCCTTTGGACGAAGGTAGAATCAATTTGGATGACGCCAGTCACCGCTCCCCCTAAGAAGGGGTAAGATCCCAAGACATCCACCTCTGGGAAACAAGGCGACAGAAGGATATCAAAGGCCATTGACGTTCAAGTTGCTTGACGGTCATATGTACCCCATTCGCTGTAAAGAACCAGTCCTCCTTGACCTTCAACACCGTTGCATCAGTAGAAGTAAGACGGTCTCCGAATAGGAACTCAGGCTTCAAGAAGGTCAATTCATCAGATGTGGAAGATTTTAAAACACCACGTTCCATCATCCGTTTGAGGAACCCGTACTGTTGCTCACGGATTTGGGTCATTCTCTCGGGAGGCTGATCCAGCATAAGAGCCTCTTGAGCGGGGTTTATCACTTCCTCATCATACTTTACTCCCATATGGTTGAAGACAGCCTCCAAGAATACTTCATTCAAAGACGGGATCGCTACTGACACTAGCAAAGATCAGAAAAATATTAGAAACAACAAAAAGAAGAGCTTCGGCGCATTCAGGGTTTAAGCCCATGCGCGTCAGCAGCCTCGGCGCATTCAGGGTTTAAGCCCATGCGCGTCAGCAGCCTCGGCGCATTCAGGGTTTAAGCCCATTCGCGTCAGCAGCCTCGGTGCATCACCAGGGTCTAAACCCATGCGCGTCGGCGAACAAAGACCGCGACACATCATTAAAGACTCAAGGTCTATGTGCGTTGGTGTACGGAAAAACAAGACTTACCAACCACCTCCGGCCGAACTTCGACAGGCCGTCGGGGAACGTCAGCCGTTACAACTTCCGCAGGCTCCTTCGCTTTCTCCTTCCCCTTGCCGGCACCACCGCGAGGAGTCTTGGGAGCCATTCTCTCAGAAAAGAAAAAGTTAGGGTTTTAAAGAAAAAACTCTAAAGAAAGCAAAGGCACAGTGCAGATGAATTCTCTCTCCAACCCTTACCTATTTATAGGGCTTGGTCGCACGCGTGAACCGATGACGTGTAATCTCAGCCGTCGCTTCGGGTTCCGTGAGGAGATGACAACAAATACAACCAAAAGATCATCATCAATCTTTTGGGTTACCAAGGCGTCATCATCATCAACTGAAAGGAGCATGCGCCCGAACAAGCATGCGCCCAAAAATCATGCGCCCTGACCTCCATGCTTCTTATTCAAAGTATTTCAAAACTTATTCAAAAGTTTTGAAAACTTTGAAGGGGGTCTTGTAGAAGCATGGAATTTCACAACCGGAAAGCCCATGCGCCAGGCATTATATGCGCCAGAACTCAGACAGCTAATCGAATAAGCCATAGACATTCGAAGAAGGACTTTTTATTCATATATGTAAAAGTCTATTACATGTCTAGGAGAATTTCTACAAAGGAAGGATCCTAGATCTACAGCCAACAGCCACCATGCGCCTTCCAGATAGGCGCAGCAACCACCATGTGCCTTCCGATAGGCGCAGCAGTCACCATGCACCGCCAGTTAGGCGCAGCAGATACCATGCGCCTCCAACCAGGCGCATCCCACCATCTCCTCAGCAGCTCAGTGATGTGCATCTCTCCAGTAGCTCAGTTATGTGCATCCCTTCAGCAGCTCAGTCATGTGCAACTCTTCCAACCAGGCTCACCTGGCCGAACAGAGCCCAGTTACGTGCTGCTCTTCCAGCCAGGGTCACACAAAGCATTTAACCCTCTGGCTGGAACCAATGAAGAGAAGAGCACGGCAAAGCTGTGGCCAGGGGAGGCTTCGAAAGAGCCTCCAAAGACCAAGGAAGACCGTGATCGAAATCATGGCACAAGGAGCTTTCAACACAATCAAAGTGGGCGGCACCCACTTTGAAGGAAGAGAGAGCCTAGCACCGCCATTCCGATCTACGGCTCTTCCGGAACAACGGAGATGAGTCCCGAACATCCCTATCTTTGGATGCAACAGGCACCTTCCGCCTGCCTCGGAAGCCCTCGACTCCGTCTTTTGGATGTAACAGTCACCTTCAAGTGCATCGAAGACAACACGATGTCTCATCTTCACCCTCGGGAGCACTTCGTCAACAGAATGCACCCGCATATCCACGTTCATGTTGGAATTACGTGAGGGAATGAGGAGCAAACCTTCTCTCCATGCCACTATTTATAGGCCGGGCAAATCAAACCCACGCGCCAAGTGGATGACTCTCCGAATTCTGTGCAATGAATTTGCATTAAATGGATGAACCGGATGCCTCGAATTCAGCCAAACGGCTATTTATAGCACTCGAGGAGCGAGACAGCCGCGTCATTAAAAGACATGTCGGATGCGCCAGCCAAACAGCGCATCACATGGACGCGCCCTCCAGCATCAGGCGCATCACACAGACGCGCCCTACAGTACCCGACGTATCACAGAGGATGCGCCCTCCCTCACATCTCCATGCCGAGTGGGACAACAACCAATGTGCCCACTCAGCTGTCCATCGAACATCACAAACATTAAATGCTGAACTGACACCAGAGTTGGCAGCACGCTTCCCAAAGTCTGAACAGTGACAGCTTTTTCAGAGAACGAAGCGTCGGCAACGTCAGCATCATCATGACTCTATTCCGACGGCTACTGCCACGTGGCCATCCGTATGCGCCTCTACGGCCATACGTCCAAATCGCCATGCGCCTCTACGGCCATGCGTCCAAACCAGCATGTGCCTCAAAAGTCATGCACCTCAGACCCTTCACTGATCCCTAAAGACAGAAGAAGAGTCTCCAGTTGAAGCTTTGCATGCGCCTCAAAAGCCATGCGCCCCAGACTGATCTCTGATCCCGAAAGACAGAAGGAAAGTCGCCTGCATGCGCCTCAAAAGCCATGCGCTCTAAACAGTTTGTAACCCCTAAAGGTTATGAGCCGCAGCCTCCTCCTGCGCCCAGATCCAAGGCGCAGCTCACCAGATCACTACCCCACCAAATCCGAGATCTTCGAGCCATGAGTCGATGATACGTGTCCTTTGACTCAACTCGTCCAAGATTTCAGCAACGGAAAGATCTTCTCCTCTGCTACGTGCCGGCTCACAACAGCAGTATGAAGAGTTCTCCCCCTCAATCAGGGCACATCATCTACGCGCCTCCATCAGCAACCTCCACGTGGCGTCCCCACACACCGGCGCATCCTACATGCGCGCATGAGCAGCCAGCCTGCAAAACTATAAATAGAGGGATCATCTCCTTCACACACACACAGAGAATCCACAACGAACATACGAGGAATCATCAGAGAGGCAGATACAGACACTCAACGTCTTCCTCCTCTCAGCAAGCTCCAGCACCCAGAGCAATCCACGCCTTCAGAGAACCGATAACCGTCGTCAGTCGGTCAACGGAGTCAACGCATTACCACTCGCTCCATTGGCACTAAGGACCCAGCTTAAACAAAAGTGTACTCCTAGGACTACATCTAAGTCCTACATTGTAACACTGTTCTGTTTGTATTAAAGTTTTCAATCAAACAATTTTAATGGCAAACACCTCAACCTCAATCCTCCCAATACATCGAATGCGGAACCATCGAACTCCCAACGGAACGAGTCAGGCACCGTCAAAACTTCCAACATCCAAACCAGATCCGCCACAAGGCGGAACAAAAAACACTCCCATAACCTAACAAATGCTTAACATCATATCTTGGAATGTTCGAGGTCTGGCAAACAAACCGACATTAAGAAGAATTTCTAGCCTTCGGAAAATTCATAAGATTGACATTTTCATCATCATTGAACCCAAAATCCCCTCCAAACGTCTTAAATCTACCCAGTTAGCTCTGGGCCTCCCCACAGCGATTGCCGGCAGGCACGACATTTGGATTCTCGGATCGAAGGACATTAAACTCGAAATCATCCAGGACTCCCAACAAGCCCTCTCCTATTGGGTCACTCACCCCACTCTTCCGGAGTGGGCCATTCTTTCTGCGGTCCACGGCAGCTGTGTCATCGCAGAACGTAAACACCTCTGGAACGACCTTCTCGACACCTATCTCCACAACACCAACTCCCCCTGGCTTTGTATTGGGGACTTCAACGCCATCACCTGCAGAGACGAGAAGATCGACGGTCATCCTCCGCCCCTATCCGCCATGCAGGACTTCAACGACTTCATATTCAATACTCACCTTACTCCTTTCTAGTTCAAAGGCAGCGAATTCACATGGTGTAACATGCAGGACGGCTACCGCCGTCAATATTCCCGTCTGGACAGAGCCCTCACCAACGCTCGCTAGTACGGCATGAGGATCAGCTCCACCCTGTCTCACCTCAACTCTACAGAATCCGACCATGCCCCTATCCTGGTGGAAATCAAAACAACACCTACCAACCCAAAAAGAACTTCCAATTCCTCAATTTTTGGACTGACCACCCGCAGTTCTTGAGCATCGTTGCAGCGGCGTGGAACAGTCAGGACTCCCCTAACCCTCTCACTCGGGTCAGCAACAAGCTCAAAGCCACCAGGAAAGCTCTGTCCAAGTGGAGCAAACTAGCCTTCGGGGACATATTCCAAGCGATCCGTATCGCTGAAGACGATGTAACCTGAGCAGAAGCCTTATTCCTTTTCGACCAATCCCCTGCAGCCAGGAGAGCCTTGAACCTGACCAAGGCGATGCTCAAATTCAGGCTTAAAGTCGAGACCGACTTCTGGAAGCAGAAAGCCAGATTGAAATGGGACAGCGACGGGAACAAAAACTCTAAATATTTCCATGACTGCGTCAATGGCAAAAGACACAAACTATCGATTCACCAAATTGCTGACGAGCAAGGCATCATCAGAACAGACCATAAGGAGATCCAAGAGGCGGCCGCCGATTACTACACCAAATTATTCTCGAAGGAGAGGGTCCACATGGACACATCCTTTCTTGACCAAATTCCCACTATCATCAACGACGCCGAAAATGCTCGATTGGAGCGCCTTCTGTCTGAGCAAGAAGTAAAAGATGCGGTGTGGGCCTTGAACGCTCATAGCGCCCCTGGCCCAGACGGCTTTTCTGGCACCTTCTTTCGTACCTGCTGGGATATTATCAAGCGGGACATCACCGAAGCGGCTATTGCCTTCCTTGAAGGAGCTCACTTCCCCAAAGCTATCTCCAGCGCCAACATCATCCTCATCCCGAAAAAAGACAACCCCAACTCCTTTCGAGATTTCAGACCCATCAGTCTCTGCACATTCACCAACAAAATCATTTCCAAGATCATAGCTACTAGAATGTCAGATACTCTCCCCAAGATCATCTCGGAGGAGCAAAGCGGATTCGTTCGTGGAAGAAACATACAGGACAACATCATGCTGGCTCAAGAACTTATCACTTGCATGAAGTTTCCAGCAAGAGGGGGCAACATCGCCATCAAAATTGACATGGAAAAAGCTTATGACAAACTCGATTGGCAGTTCATGATCTGGGTCTTCAGAGCTTTCGGATTCTCTGAGAACTGGACCAACATCGTATGGAGAGCCGTCAGCAACTCATGGTTCTCCACAGTTATCAATGGCCAATCCGATAGATTCTTCAAATCTAGCCGCGGAGTCAGACAGGACGACCCTCTTTCGTCCACGGTATTCATCATTGCTGCTGACGCCCTAAGCAGAAATCTCAACAACATGGTTAATACTCCCAATTTCCAGCAATACCACACAGCCAGCGGATGCCCCATCATAACCCACCTGGCCTTTGTTGATGATTTACTCATTTTCTCATCCGGTGATGTAGGATCGATGGAGGTGGTTCATAACACCCTGGAGCGGTATTCCAGATGCTCAGGCCAGAAGATAAACCAATCCAAGAGTGTCATCTACGCCCACCGAAGCATCAAAGCTGAAAACGTAACTAGACTCACCCAACTAACTTCCTTCACAGTGGCACACCCTCCGTTCAACTACCTTGGTTGCCCCCTGGTGTACGGAAAATCTAACGCCAGCATATTCGAGAACTTGATCAACAAAATCAGGAACAAGTTCGCATGATGGCATAACGCCACCCTATCCCCAGGAGGCAAAATTATTCTCATCAAACATGTTCTCAATTCCGTCCCCATCCACACCCTTACCGCCTGTTCCCCGACCAAGAAGGTCATCGCGTCGATTGAACAGTTATTTTACAATTTCTTCTGGGGGCACAACAAGGGGCAAGATAAGCACCACTTGGCCAGCTGGGAGAATATGGCTACTCCGATCGCGCAAGGCGGGCTCGGATTCACCAAACTCGACCACATTATCAAAGCGTTCTCGATGAAACTGTGGTAGAAATTATGCACTAGCCAAAACCTGTGGACCAGGTTTATAAAGGCCAGGTACTTCAAACACATCCACCCAGCGATAGCCACTGCTAACAGCAGATCCTCAGCGGCTTGGCACCGTATTTTACGGGGACGCGACCTGGCAGAACCCGCGATCAGACTTCACCTTGGTTCAGGCGAGGCCAACCCCTTCCTAGAGAGATGGATCGGAGACAGCCTTATCCCGAACATTTCCGATTCCCCCGAAAATAGCAAGATCATTGACCTGTGGAATCACACTAACAACGATTGGAATTGGGACAAGATCCGCGATTGGTCCGGCAACGATACGGTTGACCTCATTCGTCGGTATGGACCCACACTAGGACCCGATGCAGACAAGCTGTGGTGGTCGTTGGATAGTGCTGGTACTTTCTCGGTGCACTCGATGAGACTCGCGATCCAAGAGATCGGTCATGAGTGCTTCTGCACGCGATACTGGCATTCCTGCATCCCCAAGAAATGGTCTTTCCTCCTGTGGAGAGTCATGAGAAAGAAACTGCCTACGGACGACATCATTAACTCTATCGGTATTAGCCTGGCGTCAGCTTGTAATTGCTGCAGCGAGCGTCAGACGGAGACTATCGACCACATTTTTCGGGACGGACGGCTCCCTAACAAAATTTGGAACACCTTCAATCATATCTACAAAGCCACCCCAGGAGATGGGCGCTTTATCGATCTTCTGGCCCACTGGGGAGCTGCGTTCCACGGCCACCAGATCGTAGCAGCGGCCGCCACCTGGGTAATTTAGAAAAATCGCAACAAAGCGAGATACGAGAAACACCAACTCTCTACCGATCAACTAATCCGAGAAATTCACCGGCAATGTCGCAAAAGGAGTTCACTTTGTTCTCACAGCTCTTCGTCATTTTGGTATCCGTACCCCTCATAATTTTGGAGGATGCGGTCGCTCTTCCCCCTCTCCCTGTATTTTCTTTTGTTGGTATACTTCTCTCGGCTTTTGCCTTGTATACGTGTCAGGCTTCTGCATTTTGAGCCTTGATTAATAAAATGAGGGGGTCTTCTTAAAAAAAAAATATGTACACACATATATAACATATATTTATATATACATACACATACACACATATAATATATATATATTTATATATACATATACGTACACACATATATAATAACAAATAAATACATGTATCCATAAATAGATATTCAGAAAATTCTAAATACAGTCTTAGCAATATTCTTCTAGGATAGTGTTATACATATATACATGTATATTTATCTATACATACACATATATAAATATATCTATATATACACACATCCATTTATATATATACCTCATATATATATATATATATATATATATATATATATATATATATATATATATATATATATATATATATATATATATATATATATATATATATATATATATATATATAAATACTCAATTAACCAATAATAATAATATCTAATAGTAATAATTATCTTTATTTAATCATCACACAATAATAAAATAATACTTAACTGGTGGTTTGGTGAATCCATACTACTCACCTTTTTCCAGGTCCAAAAAATTATACAAATATTATAAAACAATATTTAATAATAAAAATATCAATTTTTGTACAAATATTCAAACAATTAAAAAATGCACATCAATACCTAAAATAATTTAGGAATATTTGTACACACATAAAATATGCCTACATGGTCGTCTTTGGTCTCACTATATACCTACAAAGGATTGGATTCGGTTCGGCCCAGTTCGGGCTAAGTTGGTACAATCGGGTCATCTAAAATCAATATATCTAATTAATAAATAATTAATTCATCGGTGGGGGTTAAGTCGTAAGTTGGCCTGGTTTTTCTAGTTAGGATGTCACTATGGCTCGACCTTCCCTACTAGGGCTAATACACTAGTCAAAGCACGCCATTGCACTATCCATGCCACGATTTCTAATCACCTTGTACTTCAAAACTCAACCATGGCTAAACTCATTTACCGTAATAATTAACTAAATAATTATTTATAAAAATCTAAAGATCACCATTCAAATAAAATAATTAATAATAAAAATATTTCAAAAATTTCGGGAAGGGGAGCTACAATGATGGTGGTGGTGAAGAAGAATAGAAGGAGGAGGAGGTGGCTGTGGTGGTGCTCGTGGTGGTGGAGGTGGTGTTTGTGGTGGTGGAGGTGGTGAGGATGATGATAATGGTGAGGGTGATGGTGATGATGATGGAGTGTGAATAAGAAGAAGAAGAAATGAAGGGGAGTGTTGTGCTGTGGAGGGAGAGAGGAGAGAGATAGATATTAAAGAGAGAGAGAGAGTTGAGAGAGAGGTCGGCTAGGGGGAAGGTTGTCGGCAGAGAGAGGGGGGTGTTGTGAAGAGAGAGAGAGATATTTGTATATATATATATATATATATATATATATATATATATATATATATATATATATATATATATTAGAAAGAGAGAGAAAGATATTTATAGAAAAAAGAAAGATATTTTAAATAGAAAAAAGCATGCCATTGCACTACCCATGCCACGATTTCTAATCACCTTGTACCTCAAAACTCAACCATGGCTAAACTCATTTACCGTAATAATTAACAAAATAATTATTTATAAAAATCTAAAGATCACCATTCAAATAAAATAATTAATAATAAAAATATTTTAAAAATTTTGAGAAGGGGAGCTACAATGATGGTGGTGGTGAAGAAGAATAGAATGAGGGGGAGGTGGCTGTGGTGGTGCTCGTGGCGGTGGAGGTGGTGTTTGTGGTGGTGGAGGTGGTGAGGATGATGATAATGGTGAGGGTGATGGTGATGATGATGCAGTGTGAATAAGAAGAAGAAGAAAAGAGGGGGAGTGTTGTGCTGTGGAGGGAAAGAGGAGAGAGAGAGATATTAAATAGAGAGAGAGTTGAGAGAGAGAGAGGTCGGCTAGGGAGGAGGTTGTCGACAGAGAGAGGGAGGGAGGGTGTTGTGAAGAGAGAGAGAGAGAGATATTTGTATATATATATATATATATATATATATATATATATATATATATATATATATATATATATATATATATATATATATAAAAAAGAAAGAGATATTTTAAATAGGGAAAAAGAGAGAAATTGTGTGGGGTGTTTGGGTAGCCATGAGAGGGCCTACATAAAATTTGGTTGGGTGTTGGATCAAGTTCGATGGAGTTTGGGATAGGTTTAGTCATAATTACAAATTTAAGTTATTTATAATCATGGGTGAAATAGGAGCATGCGGGAGATCAATTGGGTGGCACGCAAGTGACATGTGCATAGTAGGCTTGAAATAGATCAGAACCATATATTGGGTCGATTTGATTGGACCGATGTCGGGCCTTGAAATTAAATTGGAAGTTGGATCAGGTTTTATGATAGATAATCAATTGGCCTAAATTGACCCGAAAGTTGCACGATACAAACAGAATACAAGGAAACAAGTTTGAGTGGGACACCTTATACCAAAATAAAGATAATCTGGTCTACTACAATACTCATAAGAGAGTTTCCAGAGGTTGACATCTCTAACGCTCCAGAAATCAAAATCACGAAAAATACATTTAATGATAAAAAATAATTATAATAAAATATTTATTGAAAATAATTCATTTAAAAAATTTAAAATAAACCCTAAAATTCAGGGGGCTTACATCTTACCCACCTTACAAGAATTTCGTCCTCGAAATTTAAAATCATTCAATAGGTCAAACTATAACATGTAGCTGCTCTGGTTACAATACGCAATCTGCTACCCTTGTGATCATCTCTTCTGTTTCTCTTTACAATCTTTTTGGTTCAGGTTCAACAAAGGTCCTTCTATCATAAACTACGTCATATATCCTTTAGAATCTTCCATACTAATATGGAACCTTAATGTATACCCTAAATATAGGTCATTCTCTAGGTATGTTTATAAGCCAATAATGCTTAATCATCAACCATATTTCCAACCTCAATTGTAAATACTTGATTTCCTTATCATATTCTAAGTATCCTTATTTTATCAATCCACAGGCCCTTTGCATTATTTTTCTTCAATCCTTTTCTACAGCTTCTTCTTGAAATTATACGTTCAATACTTATCCTTGGCGTAGAGCCTTCTTTTTTTTTACTCAACAACTCCTCCGAATACAAATCCTCAATTTCAAACTCCCGATTTATTAATTACTAGTGTACATATGTCTCTTCCTTATTCCTTGTCGTTTTAACTGATATCTTCCCGATCTCCTACGCAATATTATATCTCATTCTAACTTATTCTATATCATTCCACATATCGATCTACCCTTTAATCATATGTAATTAGCTTATAGATAACCAATAATTACTAGGTCATCAAAGTCCTACGAATGCTCAATCCTCAAACTCTAAGCACAAAATTCTAATCCTCAATCCATAGTCACAACAATATAATATCTCATTATTCCATCTTAGATACCCTATCATCAATTTATACTATCAATACAATCGTTCTTAATGGTTTCCAAGTCTACTATAGTCAGTCACTCATACTTGTCCTAAAAGCTTAATCTAACCAATCCTTAGGAAAAGTACTTATCACAATCATACAATAACATTTATAGTTATACTATAGAATCAGTTAACAAGGTTTGGTTATTTTAGTCGTCTATCAAATAGAAGGTAACAGGGCCTAAGACTGGATCGAACAATCCATAACAGTATCCAAACAAGTTAAAGGGTTAAACAAGACAGAAAAATTCGTCGGAATATCTCCAAGAATGGTACGAGGACAACGAGATGCATAGGACGTAGTCGAAGTAAAACTCGAGAACCATATACTTCCGTAATTAGGTCACGTGAAGTTATTGCCAAGTCAGTGTGGGCATCTGGCTGAAATAACTTCTTTGTTCCGTAATACGACGGATGGCTGCAGTGCACAGCTGTCATGCCAGATAAAACAGGTTCTTAAACTTATCTTGGCTAAATTCATAAAATATTAATCAAATACACAGGGTATGGTTCAAGTAAGATCCGTGAAACATATGTAACCATGATGTCGTCATTTGAAGTCCTGCCTCGCCAGTATTTCTCTGGCTGCAAAACTCTCGATTCCGTAATACAAGGTTAAAATCTACTTTCTTGAACCTTCCTTGGATCAATCTATAAGGCATTTCCAACAATTACCGAAAAAGACGAGAAGAATTACCCAAGAGGTTAACGAAGAAGAGTTTAGTCAAGTCATAGGAAAGATGGAACACAAAAATAATTAAGTCATAGGAAAGATGGAACACAAAAATAATTATGTCCAAAAAGATAACGTGATAGTAATCCTGTTGGAGAGTTCTAGAGAACCTATAATCCTAGTTGTGGATGTAGATAGGACAGAGTTAATCAACACGGAGAAGAATGATGATAAGAATTTGTTCTTGCTCATTTGGTCATAACGAAGTGAACCAAGTTGAGATATGATCTGATAACCATACATGTCTTCCTGAAATTATGTTGTCAGAATTTTTGCCACACCAGTAAGCGTAGATGCAATAAACAATAGAGTCATAACTAAGGTATACATCCTATAATCATGTTATCTAGAATTTTTGCCACGTCAACCGGTATAGCTGTGAGAAAATCTAAATTCCATAACTAAGATAAGTATACCCAAAATCAGGCCTTATGTTTTTGTCATACTAGCTAATATGGCTGTGATAAATTCTAAACTCCATAACTAAAGCAGACATTTACCGTTCTCACTGTTATCATCAAATGTGTTATCAGAATACACCTTAACTCAATCCATAAATTTATCTCGATGCAAAATTAAAGTCAACAACGAATATCTGGAATCAAATTTAGCAATGAATTAAAGAAGAGTAAATAAAAACAAGTGGAAACAGATTTCGAGGTAAGATTTAGAGTAAGATTCTCAGGGGTCATCCCAAAGGTACTATCTTGGTCAAAATAGTAATCCACTGAATTTCAAGCAAGAGACTAAATATAGTTAACGGTCCTATGCTGTGATGAGTTTTCCTATGTTGCAATCCTAGAAATCCTCTAGGTGTTCTAAATGTTGTCCCTAGTGTTAACAAGTTGTCCTAAGATCCTAGTTGCAGGTATGCTTGGTACAATAACGTAACCAAACAACTTAAGTCTCGACCTGTATGGGGGCACCACTTAAAATATGTCACGACCCGCTACCCAAATTATTGGGCCGGGCTGAGCCATGTCCAACCTACGCTTGGTTAAAGCATAGTAAGTTGTTCTAAGAATAGACAATAAATGATCTAAGATGCTAACAGTTCTAATATCATATTTAAAATGTTCATCACACCACATCATCTATAAGCAAAAGTAAAATAAGTACAGATTTAATAATACACTTTCAAAGTATTAAACTGGAGACAAAGTCCAGTGACTACAAGATATAGTCTAAACAGTTCAATATCTAAGCCAAAATAATCTAAGCGAGACTACCAAACGAGGTTCCCTGCGGAGACTTTCTCGGGAGAAATGACCTGGTCCTTTGCAGTAGGCCCATAATAAAGATCACAGAGCAAAATCTTCCTACGAAAGTATGCCTATAATGTTATCCTGTCAGGTCGGGAGCAAGTACTGGTTCTACAAGCTAAATATACTGAGAATGGAATGAAAATAGATGTAATAAATAAGAATCATGTCATATTACAGTCTATCATGTAGAAGATACATTTGTCATTGCGACAGATGTATATGTAATGTTTAAAACTGGAGCAGGCACGTGATCGTTAATAGGTATAAAATGTACCGGTGTACAAGTCCACATGTAATAAAATGTACATACGTACAAGTGTACAAGCATAGGTGTACATCCGTACAAAAATGTGAGATAATGGCCTACGACAATGTATGCGTATAAAATACGACCTTGCTCGGTATATACGTACGGAAGAAGGGGACATGATCACGTACTCAACTATCAGTTTCCCCATAACCCAAGCTATAACATGTGAGAGATACGAGAGCAGTTTAAAACATGTGAAAGATACTGGAAGCAGTATAAAGCATGGTAAGTATTGAGAGCAGTATAAAACATGTGAAGATATGACTTGTAGTTCAAAAAACGATATTTTAACATGGTTGATACGCAATTTATTATCATATACAGTAAAATAGAGTTTGTAGGGGTACTCATCTCGAGAAAGACAATGAAATAAAAATGCAGAGGAAGAAGCCTGGTGTCCCGATACTGTCAAAAAGGGCATAACAAACTCAGATCCTATTTTATGTTCAAGACTCTCGACTGCTAACTCTAACACTAGTGGTATGCCATGACTTCTAACTGGGACACTTAGCTAAGTGATGACCCAGTATGGTAGACCAGTATGGGGTGACACTAAGCCTATAACCTATACTTAGTGTCCTTAGAAACTCAAAGATAATTTTAGAGTTTTACAAAAACCAAGTATACAAATATACTAATTCTAGAGTTTTACAAAAACCAAGTATACAAATATATATATATATATATATATATATATATATATATATATATATATATATATATATATATAACTATTTAGTCTCTATACTTTACGCAATATTGTACATATATTATACTTTAATATATGTAAATATACTTGTCATATTTATATGACTACTATGTATAATTTTACCTTGTTAAAATATTAATATTTATTATGTATTTTTTTATCTCTTTGTATTTTTGTGTATTTTAATTACTGCAACCATTTGGTGTCCAAGCCTAGCATGGGTTTTTGGGCTCAAATGTGTTTTCACACATTCAAGACCTTTATAAGTCATATTGGACTTGCTTCATGACCTTGGGTTCTGTATTTGAACTCTGGTTCAAATTATGTACATGGACAAAATATGCAGATAATTAATTATTTAATTTTAGATTGTGTACCATGCTGTTTTTGAATTTCTAAAAATACTTCTATTGCTGTTAAAATTCTGGAAAAATAGTATTTAGATACTATGTTAATTTATCTAATTTATCATAATTTTTACAATATTTAATTTACAGTTTTGACACTGTTTTGGCATATGAAACTAGAACTCACTTTCTGTGTACTTATGAAAACTGATTTTTATAAAATACTTGTACTGGTTAATAAATTCCAGAAAAATTATAATAAATTCCTATAATTAACAAGGATCATTTTGGTACTTTATTTTATGTAAAATTGAGCTTTTTGTCTATCTTAAAAATTGTTGGAACATGATGTACAGTTGATTTATTTATTGAATAATTACGACTTGTAATTTTTTTGTGTGTTTTGTGTTTTAGTCGTATTAAACCTCACCCCACACTAGTGTAAAGACCCTAGAAAGTTAGTTATAGTAGTGTGTCACCCCACATTGGTCTCCTATGCTAAAATTACCATTTGGCTAGGTGCCCAGTCACAAGTCGTGTAGCGCCACTTAGTGTCTTAGTGTTTAACTTAGTATAAAAACTAAGTTTATGTGTTATTTCTACAGTGACGAGTTTACCAGGCATCTATAGCATTTTTATCGCAGCTTGCTTTGCTAGAGGCAAGTACTTTCTACGAACTTTACATACTGGTATAACAATAAACTGTGATTTACCAACCATGTTAAATGCTGATCCTTGGGGTAGCAAGTTAAACTTTACATGTTGTATTACTTTCAGTCTCTACCATGTTTAGGATAGTATCTCATATCTCTTACATGCCTAAAATAACGGGTTAAGGAGAAACTGCTAGTAGTGTACGTGAACATGACCCCCTTTTCCGTATGTATTTACCGCGTTCGGTGACATTCTATATGTGACCTTGCCGTATGTTCTGATCCCGTGTTTGTGTATGGATATACACCGATGCCGTTCGTGTACGTATGTGCACGCCAAAAAACTTGATATGTACCGCTGTACATCCTATTCACCTATTGACCGATTCACGTACATGCTACAGTTTTAAACTTTTAAACTATATGTTGTCATTTCTAAAAGAACCAATTAAACCATGATATGCCATGATTCCAGTTTATTACATTCATGTTCATGCTTCGTATATTTAGTTTGCTAGAATCAGTACTTGCTTCCGTCCTGACAGGATAATGTTGTAGGTATCCTTACCGAGGAGGAGTTGCTTTGTGACCCATATTATGGAGATACTACCGAGGACCAGGCTTTGTCTTACGAGGATGTACCTGCGGGAAAACTCGTCTATTTTGCATAGTTGCTTGGGATATTTAGTGTAGTCATGTATTAGACTACGTATTTTATAACTAGACATGTATCCAGTTTTACATTTCAGACTTGTACTTGGACTTATTTCTATATGAGACGACTTTTGTGTTTGGAGCATTTATGACTTTTATTTACTTATAGAACTGTTAGCACATTTAGTCTTATCTTGTTGTCTCTAGAACAGCTTACTGCACTCTATCTCAAGCGTAGGCTGGACATGACTCGGCCCGGCCCAACAATTTGGGTAGCGGGTCGTGACATGTTTTTAGTGGTGGCCCATGCAGGTCCTGACTAAATTGTTTAGTTACGTTATTGTACCAAGCATGCCTACAATTAGGAACTTAAGGTAATTAGACAATATTAGGAATGACGCTTAGAACACCTAGAGAAATACTAGGGTTGCAACATAGAAAATACATCACATGCTTGCTATTATAATTAGGTTTTCTTGTCTATGATTGCTTACTTTAACAAACCCTATAAAGTCCTTTTATTTTATTTAATTAGATGGTGCTTACTCGTTCATCCCAGTAGTCACACTGAGAATGGCACACTCCCTATCTAGTCAGCTGACCAGTTGACTGATACACCTCCACCTCCACCTAGCTCTATTCTCCACTCCATAAATCCACCAACCCAGATGCCTCCACCACCTTCCACATCAGTGCCAGCAGGACCCGATACTTCTACCACCCCCTTTACTATACCTAGGCTTCCGTCACACTCGACGGAACCAACTGCTCACTCTGATCCAGGGGTTCCTAAACAACCCATTAGAAGCAGACTATCCTACTCCGCCAGAGCATGGAGCGTTCTAAGGAATGTACCGGGGTCCCACCACCTGTAAAGCTACGGCAGAGAGCGAGGACGATCAAGGACTTCATGGGTATGAACCCCAAGGAGTTTTAGGGACTGAGGGCATAGTAGTAGCGATGACTGGCTAGAACTCGGTAGAGAGGAAGCTTCTTGGGGTTAGGATGTCGGATATGACCTCCAGGTCGAGGCGCGGAGATTTCTGCTGATAGACTTGGCAGGAGTTTGGTTCCGGAATGAGCCGTTATTGCGAGAGGAAGGGCCACTTGGATCAGTTCAAGACCCAATTCAAGAAGAAATTCTTCTCGACCACCGCTAGGGTCGCCATGGGGCTACGATTCTAGAACATCCAGCAGAGGAACCGTTTGTTGATGAGTATGCAGCAGAGTTAGTCGCCTGAGCCATTTCGCTCCTAGTCTGGTTGCAGACCCAGAGGAGATGACGCGTAGGTTTGCCATGGTCTATTTCCAGATATTGGCATTCTTATGGGCGAACGGTACGACTGACTACTACCATAGCCTAGAGTTGGCCCGGAGCATTGAGGAGCATCTTCTATCTTGCAAGAGGCCGGCTTTTGTACACATGGAGGGACCCTCCAAGCGTCAGGCTTTCCAGCAGAAGCGCCAACGCCACCCAGCAGACATATCGTCCTCCCATAAACATCATCAGATCCTGCTAGTTAGAGCCCCGGGACCCCGACAGCAGCAGAAGGGAACCTTGTGTACATTCTGTAAAAGGGTAGGCCACGACTCTTTCGTTTGTAGGAAGAGATTGGGCGTAGTTTTTAGTGCTTGTGGGTCTGCCACCCATCAGCTTCGGGACTGCCTAGTAGCGAAGACTAGAGGGCCGCTTCCGACTCGCAGCAAAGGTTTAGGCAATATCTGCAGCAGAAGAAGGGACCCCAGGGGAAGGCTTATAGTCTAGCCTTGAGCCGAAGTCGGAGCAGGTTTTCGGAGCCAGATTACTTAGCTGACGTCATCAAGGGTCATGTTATTTGTAACTTTTCTAGCTCTATGCTTGTTTGATTCTGGTGTATCTCATAGCTTTCTGTCATTAGAGTTTATGCATAAACACCATTTAGTAGCTACACCTACCACAGAGATTAGTAGAGTGATGATGGGGAGGGGACCATGCCTATTAGAGCTATCTATAGATGCTCTATTACTATAGCCGGAAGAGAGTTCAGGGGTTGATTCTTTGTGATGCCACCCCCGGTTATGATATCATATTAGGGATGGGACTGGCTTAGCTATGCCCGTGCAGCTATAGACTGTCATGAGGGTAGTATTTGTTCAGTCCCAGGCACAGCACCATTCTGTGTCAGGAGGACAGGGCCGGAGATCAGCCTAGAGCCGAAGGTTGTGCGACAGTTGGGGACGTAGCACCGCCCACTATCATTAGGGAGTTTTGAATATATTTCCAGAGGATCTTCCAAGACTTCCGCTGACAGAGATGTGGAGTTCACTATAGATTTAGTACCGGGTTCATCACCAGTATCCCGGGCTTGCTATAGAGTGACCCCAAGGAGGCCGTAGAGATGAAAGAGCAGATTGATGAACTGTTGAAAAGGGTTCATCGATCTAGTGCTTCTCCATGGGGAGCGATAGTGCTCTTTGTACCTAAGAAGGATGGTACAGTTCGGTTGGTGATTGACTACGGGCATTGAATACTATCACCATCAAGAACAAATATCCTTGCCCAGGATGAGATTTATTCGACCAGTGAGTGGGGCGAAAGTGTTTTCCAGGATAGACTTGAGATCCGGGTACCACCAGGTGAAGGTCATGGCAGCATACATCCAGAAGACGACGTTCAACACGAAGTACGGGCAGTACGAGTTTCTGATGATGCCATTTGGTCTCACAAATGTGCCAGCTGTCTTTATCAATTTGATGAATAAGACATTTCACCAGTACCTGAATAAGTTTGTCGTAGTGTTTATCGACGACATCCTGATATACTCGAAGACGCCGGAGGAGCATGCAGAGCACTTGCGGACAGTTTTGGGGATTCTGAGGCAGGAGAGGTTGTTTGCCAAATTGTGAAGTACGAGTTCTTTTAGACCGAGTGGAGTTTCTCGGCCATGTAGTTACTGGAGAGGGAATCTCGGTGGATCCCAGAAAGATTGCTGCAGTTGGAATGGAAGGCTCCGACGTCAGTTTCAGAGATCAGGAGCTTTCTGGGTTTAGCAGGCTATTATAGAAAGTTCGTCCAGGACTTTGCTAGGATAGCTGAACCCATGACAAAGCTGACGGGGAAGACACAGAGTACATTTGGTTAAAGGACTGCTAGGCAGCATTTGAGCAGCTGAGAAGAGGAGGCTGACGACCGCTCCAGTTATGACTTTACCTTCAGGTTCGGAGGTTTCACCATATAGCGATGTTCTGGGAAGGGGCTAGGATGTGTCCTACAGCATGGGAAAGTGATTGCTTATGCATCTAGGCAATTGTGGACTCATAAGCAAAATTATCCTACCCATGACCTAGAGTTAGCTACGGTGATCTTTGCGCTCAAGTTATGGAAATATTACTTATATGGAGGAGCGTATAGAAATCTTTACTGACCACAAGAGCTTAAAGTATGTGTTCACGCAGAAAGAGCTGAACATGTGGCAAAGACGATAGTTGGAGTTGATAACAGACTTCGACATCGATTTATAGTATCACCCTGGAAAGGCAATGTGGTGGTGGATACGCTGAGCAGGCATCGATGGCATGGTATCTGATGATAGATCGGCATCTGCAGGAAGATTTGGAGAAGCTCGGCATCGAGATAGTTCGGCCAGGATTGTGATACAGATGATGGCGTGACATTCAGTCAGGTTTGATGGAGCAGATCAGGAAGGCACATTCTACAGATGAGAACCTTCACAGACTTCGAGCCCAGGCTTTAGCTGGATTGCTGGATGACTTCACGTAGCAGAGGATGGATCCTTGAGGCATGGCAGCGATTGTATGTGTCGAGGGAGAGGGTAGAGGCAGTTACAGGAGGCACACCGATCGAGATTCTATTCACCTGGTGCTAACAGATGTACCGTGGACTTGCGGGACATCTTTGGTGGCACGGGATGAGGGATGTATCACATTTTTTCGAGATGCCTAGTTTGCAACAGGTCAAGGTGGAGCGCCAGAGCGTCTGTTGCAGCTGTTACCCATTCCGAGTGGAAGTGGGAACACATTACGATGGACTTCGTCTCAGGGCTTCCTCGTTTCTAAGGAGGGAAGGATGCCATTTGGGTCATCGTGGACAGGCTGACGAAGTGTGCATACTTCATACCCTTCAAGGTGGGGCTTTCCACCAAAAGTTGGCAGAGCTATACATGCAGGTAGATAGTTCGCTTGCACGGAGTACCCGTGAGCATCGTGTCAGACAGAGACAACAGATTCACGTCCCAATTGGAGAAGCTTGCGGAGGATTGGGCAGTCGGCTCAAGTTCAGTACAGCGTACCACCGCCAGCCAGTGGACAGTCCGAGAGGACGATACAGACACTGGAGGATATGCTGAGGACCTGCGTACTGGACTTTGGAGGATCATGGGAGAGACATCTGCACTTGGTAGAGTTTTCATACAACAACAGTTACCAAGCCAGTTTTGGTATGTCTCCTTTCGAGGCACTATATGGACGACGATACCGCACACCGCTTTTTGGGATGATGTCGGGACAGAGTTATGCTTGGGCCAGAGATGATCACGGATGCAGCAGAGAAGGTCGGGATGATCAGAGACAAGCTCAGTAGCTCAGGACAGGCAGAAACACTGGGCCGATGCTAGTCGCAGACCGATAGAGTTCGCAGACGGTAATATGGTGCTAGTGAAGATATCACCTACAGAGGGACGATCCGGTTCGGACGAGGAGGGAAGCTGAGCCCAGGTATATCGGACGTTCGAGATACTTGGCAAGATTGGAGAGGTAGCTTACAGGGTTGCACTTCCACCCAACCTAGCAGGACTTCACGATGTCTTTCACGTATCCCTGCTGAGGTGATATATTCCGGACCCAGTCATGTGCTAGATCATTCAGAGTTGGAGGCGGACGGAGCCTTACAGTTTTGAGCAGCCAGTAGAGATATTAGACAGGAGAGAGAAGAGGCTGAGGAACAAGATTATACCCTTAGTACGAGTAGCTTGGAGCCGTCACTCTCCGGGTGAATTTACTGGGAGAAGCAGTCGGACATGAGGGAGAGATACCCTTACTTGTTCGATCCAACCGCTGCGAGGGAACCACCCTTTCCCGTTTGATACCTTAGAGGTTAGTTTCGATCGTAGCCTTAGTCATTTGTTGCATTGTTTGCTATGTTTTGTAGGGTCTTCAATCCTTGTGAATTTCGAGGACGAAATTTTCAAGGAGGGAGACTTGTCAGCCCCTATTTTCAAAATAATTAAATTAGAATTAATTAATCTCTAATGATATATTTAGTCTGAAAATAATTTATTATAATTTTTAGGAATTTTTCTAGAATTTTAAATTATTTTAAATGAGTTTTTAAATACTATAATACTAATTTGTAATTTATTAAAATGTTTAATATCACTTTGTAATATTTAGAATTATTTTAATGTCATTATGCAATTTGTTAAATTGTTTTACAGTAGTTTACAAATTATGATTTGTTTTAATTATGATATGCAAATTTATATTACATTTACCTAGGGAAGGGACCTGTTTGTAAATATCAAATTTCTAGGGACCCTAACGTAAAATCCTAATCCTACC
>JANAVB010019204.1:5000-73496 GCA_029216955.1 Iris pallida
CTTGAGATTTATTCTGGTGGTTTACACCTAGACTTCTATTTATGTTGTGACTCTCTTATGATTTTCTATTCTATTCCATTTTAGTGTCGTGATTGAGTACTTATTATTTACTCTCCATTCGGAGCTTATACTAGACTGTGTTAGAGATTGTGACTCAGGACAGCGTTCTACTGCCGACACTGCGGCGTAGGCTGGGCATACTTCACTTCTCGTGCCCTTTTACAGGGTGCGGGTCGTGACACGTTTTTAGTGGTGGCCCATGCAGGTCAGTCCAATCACAACTAGTGTGATTCGTAGTGGTACTCGAACTAGAGTATCATTACAGCCTGTAGTAGGATATAAGATATAAGTTAAGGTACTTAATCACATTAGGAAAACTCTTATCAATTCTTGCTGTTAATTGTCTCCTTTTGAAAACAACTGTCCTCCTTTGATGATTTTGCATCTTTTTCAGTAATTGATTCCTTGTTTGATCTGTCTTCAAGAAAGTTATAGCGACACGATTTCATCTCTCCGGTCTATGCAGGTCGAGATTCGCATTAGTATGATATCTACTTAGCACAACGACTTAGTTGTACTGCTATGAGCCTGCTACAGAATATAGGAAGTAAGGTGTTAGAATGAGAGGATACTCAATCATAATTAGAATTTCCTGAGAGATTCCTGGGACGACCCTTAAGAATCTCATTTTGAGCTTCGATTTAAATTCCTTTTTCCTTATTTTAATCAACCTTCCTCCCTTGATTCTTGTATCTTGTTTGAACTCTTTTCACCAATACCCTTACTTTCTTATGCTTAATAATGGTTAGGAAGATGGCTACACTGCTATATACTCATTGGTCAAACACATGGCTAGAAGGATTACATTAAGGAATTGGAATACACGGAGACTTTGACTAAGTTATAAGGGCATTTTTCTAAATGGATGATTTAATGATTAGTAGTTTGTAAGTTGGGATATTACCAAGGAAATTTATCTTGAGATTCTAAGTAGTAATCGCCAGAGGATTATAAAATTATATTTTGATACTGGAGGAAAATAGTTAGAATCTATATAAATCGATTTCAGGAATTGATGTGATTCATGAATTATTGGATTATGATTATACATCTTTGAACGTATATAGATTGGTTTGATAATGATCAAAAAAAGGGGGTGGCAGTATGAACTATTAAATTGAGTCGTACATGTTGCGATGTATATGTTTATGAATTTCAAATTTAAGAGGAAGCAATGATATTAAAATTTTGGTTTAAAAGATTGGGAAGATATAAAAACGATTTTTTTTTTGGAAAAAAATTCTCAAATTTGGAATCGTGTCAATTGATTGAAGATTTAAAAATCTATTTAGATTTTGGTTTTAGAAGTAGTGATTATGTTTTAATAACTTAGAAGGAGAAATTATGGTCGATAAGCGTGTTAAAATACTGAGCTGTAAATGCTAGATTGCCGGGATAAGCTAAGTGTCTATCTTGAGGATTATTTGAGACAAGTTGGGAGTTTTTAAAGTTATGAAGTGATATAGAATTTTATGGATTCATGATTCATTAACTCTGGAGTTTAAAGTTGGATTAAAATGTTAAATTTTGGAAAGGTTAGTAGTAATGTGATAAAAGTTACTATGAGATTTATGAAAAGGATTTAAATGTTAGTCGTGATTAGATTGGATGGCTTAGAGTGAATACAAATTGCGGTAGTTATTTTGAAATTTCTTTTTAAAAGAATGTAATGGTAGGCCACCAAGGTAACCTTAATGAGATAGAAGTGTTCCACACTAATTGCCATATCACTCATGACTATGATAGTAGTATATACTCAAGTGTTGTTAGTCGTCTGCCAAACTATGTGACTGTATCTCAATCTTGACTTACTCAACCTTCCCTCAAATCTAGATCATTTATTGTGACTTTCTAACCGTTTGTATTTGATCATTCCTTAACAGTATTCTCCCTTTAGAACTGTGTCCCTAAATTATTTTGCTGGATTCTTAATTAAATTTATTTCATGCTTCAACTTGATTTCCTTTATTCTTGTATTAATTGTCACCTCTTGAACCCTTACCTTCTATTTTAGATTCTTTGACGTCCCTTACCGTGACTTTGATATTTTAGATTCCTTGCGGGGGCTGCGTGCGTCGCTTTGGTACGGCGTGTCGTCGTGTCACTGTGTCCTAGACCTACCCCAGGACCCCCCCAGCTACGTACACAAGCATGGGCTTTTTTGTTGTGTGTGCAGCGCTCAATCGAGCGAGAACGCACGCATTGTCACGCGATATCAAGAAATTCCGATACGCGTTCTGTGGACACGACATGGACACGATTTCGAACTCGAGAGTATACAAGCGCATCACGTGGGTCGAGACCAACGTGTATGCCGAGTTTCGTGGGTTCGTTTGGTGTATTTTGCATTTTGGGTCGATGGGTAGAAAACGGGTTTTTCTTTAAATATGAATTTTTGAGTTTAAATGCGATATTTTGATTTCCAGCTTCTTAGCTTACAAAATCTGAGTTTTCAGTACGTATATGAGTTTTTGGAATTGTGGGGACCAACACTTGGGTTTATTTCATATTTTCTTATCAATTATGAGTAAGTGCACTTTTCTATATATAGTTATGTATACATATATATTTTTTTTCTATATATAGTTATGTATACATATATATAGTTATGTATATATATATAGTTATGTATATATATATATATATATATATATATATATATATATATATATATATATATATATATATATATATATATATATATATATAACCCCGTTGAAACCTATTGCTAACACATATATGTTGAGAATGGGTAGAGGGGGATTTAATTCCAGATTTTGGACTTTTTAAATTATCTCAAACCATTACCAATCATTCCATTGAGCTTTTGTGTGTGTGTGTATATATATATATATATATATATATATATATATATATATATATATATATATATATATATATATATATATATATATATATATGTAGTTAAAAAAAAATATATATGTAGTTTCTTTATTTTGCATATATGTATATAAATAGTATATTAATTTAGGATATACCATGGTTGTGTTTACTGTTTTTAATCTCAGATTTACCTTATTTCAGTAAGCTCCAGGACACACACACACACACACCATCATTTGTTAGATTTAAGGTTTTGTTTGTATTGTAAATACACATGTGTGTTTATACTTATATGTATATGGATATTTCTGCTTGATAATTCTCTTAGAATAGATTGTAGTTGTGTATATGGCTATAGGAGTCCTACGACAGTTTTGGTTTGTCATTTTGAGCCTAGTTTAGTCGAATTGGCCGACAAGTTGACCAAATTGATAAAAGTCAACTTTGGGTCAAACTTGATCCAATTCAACTCAAACGAACTCTAAATGATCTAGAATTTGGTGTATGACCTAGAAATTAGTAGACGGACTAGTTGACCCAGGTTTGGCCAGGTTGACCAACATTGACCAGGTTTGACCAGAGTTGACCGAGAGTTAACTTTGACCAAAATGGACCTAGTAGCATGTAGTCTTACATTGTAGCTATTTCTTTTGATATTTTAGACTTGGTTGTGACATGTGTATACTTTAAAAAGGTTTATATTGCTCCAGTTTAGCTACACTTCATTATCAGCAGTTCAGTTTGTCAGGCGAGTACATTCTCTGATCTTTTCATACTTCTTTGGATATGTTCTCTTGTTATAGACTAGTATACTTGATGCTGATACGATGTTCACACGGATTAGTATCCTATGGATCTTTTCATGAGATGTTATCCCCTCGAATACATCGAGTATATCATGTTCATGTACTTTATCATGGCCATCATGTACTCCATGTATTCATATTTGTCCATATGCACTCATGTGTTATTCATGTACACTCATGACCATATGTGTAACACCCAGTTTTTCAAATAAGCATAATTTTGAAATTTTGTATTTTAATTTATTTAATTATGATATTTAAATAATAATATGATTTTTGGTGATTTTTAATCATTTTTAAAAACTATTTAAAACCATGACTTGTAGTTTGGTATTTTGCTAGTGTAACACTAGAGACAGCTTGACCTAGAGCCTAGCCATGTGATTAGGGTGTTTCATCTACCACATTTTTAGTTGAGGGTATTTTTGTCATTTTTCAATTATTTGAATTTAGTATATATTATTTGGAATTTAATATGATTATTAAGAATGGTATGATTTTGAATATTATTTAATTGATTATCATGTGGTTTAGATTAGCCTAACCTAGTTTGGACCTAACCTAGATTAGTCATAGCTAGTCTAGTTAGCCACAATGAGTTTTAGTAGTATTGGTTAGTGGGTTAAGTCATGATTAGTTAGGTTGGAGTGGTTCGCAACTTGACTAGGAAGGAGCCCTAGATTTTAGGCCATTCAATAGGCTTGATGCATTGATAGCCCTTAGATGCACCCAAAAACCCTAACCCTTACTAGTGGCCGGCTTAAGGTTTCCCCCCTTGTCTATAAAGTCCCTCTCTTGATTTTTGTGCCTCTTTCCATCCATTCTACCATTTTCCTAAGAACAAGGTTTGCCTTCATTTTAATTTCTTCATAGTTTATTCAATAGTGGTCCTTTTTCATTGAGATTTCCTCCATAGTATTCTAAATGTTGTTCCCCTACTGTTGGTGGAGTCAAATCTCAGGTTTGACACAATTTGGGGACTTTGGCTAGCTAGTGGAGAGCTCTTATTTGAAGAGTTTATTTGTGGAGGTACACACCTAGGTAAAACCCTATTCCTCCCATAAAATTTTAGTTTCTTTGCATAAACACCAAGCCCTAGTTGTCCTTGTACTGTAGGAATAGGATTTGCACCCTCTCGTGTCCTGTACGTGTCCGTATCAGACACGTATCAGTAGGTAACCGCAGGTGTTCGACGAAATGCCACAGTGGGCATTTCGATCGAATTTTCGAATTGTAAATGAATAAAAAATTGTATTTTGAAGTGGCTTGTGTGTTTTTGCTCGACTGAGCGTGTCTCGTGTCGATTTGGTGTCGTGTCGCACTCGTGCACATGCCCGCGCACGCGTGTACAGTGATTTCCTGTTACCAGCGTGCTCGTGTTCAGTGCACAGGGCACGTGGATACGTGTGCTTGGACACAAAGTAAGGGACATTGTCTGTCATGACACCCCCAAAGTTTTGTGTCTAATGGATACGTGTCGAGTGTGTTTAGACACGTGCACTTGTTGCACGTTTCGTGTCTGTCTCATGCTTGAGTTGAGTTTGTTTTGGACACGTTGTGTCCTAATTTTGGACACCATATTTATTGTGTGACGCGTGCCTATATGGTACATTAATTACCTACCTGAACTTCATCAATGAATTATTAATTGAATATGGATTGGGAAATTTCCCAATCGATTGATACTTCATGTATCAGTGTAAACACTTTTTTCAGTTTTAAGTTGGACCCTTGCTGTTTAATAATAATATAGCATGATTAATCGAGTAGGATCCTGTCTAGGTATAAATCAGTTTAGATTATTTGTGTTATGTGTTTGGCTTTGAGATTCACATTGTGTATTGATTGGGAGAATTCCTGAGAACACCTTGAATGATGAAATTCCTGAGTTTAAATCATTTTCTTGAGTTGATGGCAGCTTGTTGAGTCTCTAATGGCTGTTAGTTTACTGTTATGCATTAGACATCATGCTAGGATTCAAATCTCAGTCTTGGTTGGTTAACATGATCGAATTCACATGGAGTGGTTGAAACCTGAATTGGTTTTCCCATTATTTTTCCTTGGTTTTAAAACTGAATTTGTACTTTAAACTTTTGAATCTGAGATCATAGCATTGAGTTGTGTGAAACACTGAAATTCGAATATAGGGAATACAGGATAACTGTTGATTGTTCAATTTATGTAATGAGCCACACACTGGAAATTGAATTTCTGAGAACACACAGGTCTCAGCCTGTACACTGAGAATAATTGTCCTGTACACTGGGAATAATTGTCCTGAGACACTGAGGGTATTTTGGGCATTTTTAAAATTTTAGGAATTAATTAGGATTTATTAGTATTAATTATAATTATTAGAATTTTCAATAATTTTTAGTATGTTTGATTTGGTGCTATATTTGACCTTGACTAATTTTGACTTAGGAGACTGTCCTAGAGGCTAACCTTGGTCATGACTATTTGGTTAGGTTATGGAAACCTAGCTTGACCTAAGTTAGTGATATTTAACTCATTAGAAATTATTAGGAGGAATTAGGATTTGATTTGAATAGAAATGGCTTGTGGTTTCACAAGTCATGACTTGTGACTTAAGCCTTAGAGGCCCAAAGCCCAACACCTAGTGAACCCTAGCCCAATCTAGCCATGGCCGGCCATATAGGGATTCCCCCACCTATTTAATCCCTCATAGAATTTAGGGCTAGCCTCCATTAGGAATTTCTCAAGTTTTAGAAAGAGGTGAGTCTCCAACTTCAATAATCCCTAGAAAATCCTATTTAATTCCTTTTCCATCCAAACAAATTGCATTAGGTTCTAATTCACCTGTTCATGCTGTTTATGGAAGATTATTTCAGCTTGGGAGCAATTTGGAGAAGTTTGGCTATCAAGAGGAACACCCCTCTTTGGAGTTTTTTGAGGATTTGACACCTATAGGTAACTCCTTCAAAATCTATTGTAATTGTTGTTATTATTGTATTTTAGCCTAGATCTAGGTGTCCCCTAGCTAACCCTAGATTTCTGTAGGATTTCGTGTCCTATTCGTGTCCCATTTGGACACGTATCAGTCCATGTAATTAGGTGTTTGATGAAATGCCCCAAAGGGCATTTCGATCTGATTTTAGGGATGTTTCTGAATAGGAAGTTAGGTTTTGTGTTTGCTTATGGTTTTCCTTTGGACTGAGTCGCTATTGGTGTCGTGTCGTGTCGCCACGGATACGGGAAAATGCGGGTGCACGTGCGCGCGTAAGCACTGTAGCTACCCTGCTGCTCGGGGCTGATTGCGTAGTGGACAGACCACTAGGACATGTGATACTTGACACACATGATGGGGCATTGACTGACACCACATGTGTCAAGTTTTACGACCCCTCATGTCGTGTCGGACACGGTGTCGTGCGTTCACAGGGTGTACACTGTGCGTGTATCAGTGTTTCATTGGTTCACTATTTTGTTTACAGTTTTAAATGTTTTAATTTGTGTTTTAATTGTTAATTAGATCCTAAATATGATGTATGATATATGTTAGATTAGATTTACATGTTAGTTTAGGTTTTGATTGGGATTTGATTTGAATTGGGTCAAATGGCATTCACTGATACGGGTGACTGATACATTGGTTTTTTAGATTCCTAAATATTTAATTCCCTGTTTTAAATGATGTTTTTACTGTTAAGTACTCCTACAGGATTGTTAATCCCTGCTAATGCAATATTACAATTCAATAGACTTTTGGCATTGAGATGGGCTGTTAATTGAATGTTACTGATTTTGTTCAATACCAACTGTCAACTGTTTAAAAACTGAGTTTGGTTTCACTTCCCTTCTTCATACTGAGATTTTTCGAATGATATCTTTTCATTGGTAGGACTGATTTTGTTTTATTGGTGAACTGAAATTGAATGATTACGCATTGGTTTGATTGAGTTCAGTTGATAATGAACTGTAGTTGATTCAAATCCTAAAACCTGAGTGTTCTCATTTCCCTCTTAACTGAGATTTTGATTTCCTTTTCCTTTTCGAAATGCTATTAAACCTGAGATGAATTCTCTGAATATGCTTCACTGATTTCCTGTAAACCTGAGATTAAACCATTCTTAATGAACTGAGGACTGAATTAGTTTCCTTTCCTTCTTTAAAACTGAGTTGATTTCCTAGTCAACTGATTTGTTTATATTAACTGTCAAGCTATTTTATTCCTTAACTGGAACTGATTTCAATGATTGATTCCAATTTCCCACACACAGGTTCAGTTATCACTCACTGCACACAGGGTCAATGTGCACAGGTTACATATCACACACTAAATTGATATCAATGTATACACTGTTTTCCAGGTTCTAGCCTTCACTGTTTTCCAGTTATGCCATTGTTCACTGATTTTTCCAATTTTCTATTGCACACCACACTGTCCTTTCCCTGTTTTCTATTGACACTGTTTCACAAGGTCAAGCCTTCACTAACACACACACATGTTATATCACACTCTCTTGTCTCACACACACACACACACACATGTCACCACCACATCCCATTCCTATTCTCTACATATGTGTGTGTGTGTGTGTATATATATATATATATATATATATATATATATATATATTTGTGAGATATATATATGTAGGTATCCTATATATATTATAGTAATGTGTGTGTACTATTATATATTTAGACATAAATATATTTGTGGGGTATACATATAGTAGCCTATATGTTATGTGTAGTCTATATTATATTATATAGCTATGTCAATATGTGTATTATATATTAGATATATTTTTTGACTTGTGTATGTGATTTATGGTTGGTTTTAGGCATGGTATTGCCTAATAGCCTAGACTAGGGCTCTTAGCCTATGGGTGGCTTGAATGCCAGTATAGAGTCTAGATTAGACTTGTTTAGTCTTGTTAGACCTAGAATAGGTTAGTTAGACTAGTATAGACTTGTTTGACTTGGTTGACCTAGTTTGACTTCTAGGGTTGACCAGAGTTGACCAAGAGTTGACTTTGGTCTAGATTGACCTAGATTCATGTAGAATGCATTGTAGAGCATCTTATTACCATTCTAGATTTGTTGTGACTTGTACTGTTCTAAATAGGAGCCAGACACCACTCCTCGGACAGTACTTTCATCTTGGACATTCAGATAGCAGGTGAGTACATTCTCTTATCTTTTCATACCTGTCTGGACTATATTCTTGCTCTAGATTACTTTACTTGATGCTGACACGTATCTTCACGAATTAGTACTATATGGATCCTTTCCTGAGTTGTTATCCCTCTACGGGTGCATCGGGTATTTCATGTTCATGTACTTTATCATGTGCATCAGGTACTCCTTGTACTCGTACTAGTTCATGTATTTACATGTTCTCATGTGCTTTCATCTACTATCATGTGCCTCATGTACTACTCATTACATGAGTTCACATACCTTTAGCTGTATTCATGTGCCTATAACGTAACTTGAATGGATCCTTGTGTATTGATTGGGGCGGGGTGAGTAGAATTGGTTATGTGATCATTATCCCCAGTAGGTATTCATGTGCTTCTTAGTTGTATTCATGTGCTCCTAAGCCGTTTACATAACCATATTGTACTCTAAATTACTTAGCCACTTACAGTCTTTACTTATCATGTACTTACTTTCAGTTACAAAATATCTCCTGTTTTCCTGTACTTCCTTTTCAAGATTTCCTGTATTTTACTCTATTACATGATTTATACTCCTAACCTGTTAAGAACTGTTTTGAGAGATATGTGCTCGTTCCTGTCCTGATTGGACCTATTGAAAATTTTACAGAGGACGAGAAGGAGGCCTGCTTAGATACCTTCTATGGGACAGCCTTGGAGGACACTTGCGATCCGGACTTCCATTCGGATCCCTTAGCTGTAGAGACTGTTGCTCCATAGATATCTTATCTTATTTCATAGTATTGGAGATCGAGTTGTATATATTGGATCTGTATTATTTTTGGATGTTAGTGGAGTTTATCTAGACACTTAGCTTTCTCTCTATTGTATTTCCTGTGGATTTGGATCTTTCATCTTTTATATCATTCTATCTTATCGTATTCTACCTTAGATGTGATTGAGATATATTCTGCTATGTCACCCCCATTCGGGGAGTATAAATGTTATTACCTTAAACTGTTAGATGTTGTGACCTAGGACAGCGTTCTACCGCCGACACTGCGGCATAGGCTGGACGTACCCACATCTCGTGCCCTTACTCTTGGGTGCGGGTCGTGACAGGTTCATTGTATATTGTTTGGGTTTCAAAAACTGAAATTGTTTGATACATTACCTATGTGTAACTGAAATGGATTCCCTTCACTGTTAGCTACTCAATTTATCACTCACACTCTAACGCACACACACAGGGTTCACATTGTCTCCTGGATTACACACTCACACCCTCATGACACACTGTTTTCAGTGATACACCCTCTTCATTCATATTTTTCCTGTCACACTATATCACTTGACACCATACCACATGCCACTTATTTCTCTCACACACACAGGAACACTCTCATGTCACTCCACACACACACTGTTTTATCTACATGCTAACACACAAGTACACAAACACCTCACATGTTTTCCTCTACCTATCCCTCTATGTATATACATATATGTATATATATATATATATATATATATATATATATAAAAATATATATATATATATATATATATATATATATATATATATATATATATATATATATATATATATATATATATATACACATCTATATGTAATATTGTCATGAAACCTATATAGGTACAATTGTGTGTTATCATATTATTAAATTATATATATTAAATGTATATGTGTGTGATCTATACTAAATTATATTAGCCTATGTAATGTGTGAATATGTGGTTTGGTATAGGCATGACATTGCCTATGAGCCTATAGCCTAGGGCTCTTAGCCTATAGATGTGGCTTGAATACCAGTCTAGAGTCTAGTTAGACTTGTATAGCTTTGATTAGACCTAGAATAGACTAGTTAGACTAGTATAGACTTGTTTGACTTAGGTTTGACCTAGTTGACCTAGTTTGACTTCTAGGGTTGACCAGAGTTGACCAAGAGTTGACTTTGGTCTAGATTGACCTAGATTCATGTAGTATGCATTGAATTACATCTTATTATCATTTTAGACTCATAGTGACTTGTACTATTCTATAGGAGACAGACACCATTCCTCGGACAGTAGATATTCTTCAGATACTTAGGATACAGGCGAGTACATTCTCTGATCATTTCATATCCTGTTAAAATTATTCTCCTACTTTAAATTACTTTACTTGATGCTGTCACGTTGGTCACACGGATTAGTACTATATGGATCCTTTCTTGAGATGTTATTCCCTCAGGGAGCATCGAATACTACATGTTCTGTGCGTTTCACTTACATTGTGTATCACTATGCTTCATGGTTCATTGAATCACTTGTGACATGTACTCTCATGATCACAGAGTCTTCCTTGAATCCCCCATTTATGGGAATTTCCTAGAATCCCCATTTATGGGACTATCATGTACCACCCTTCGGGGGCCGTTACATGAATCATAACATAACCTGGCTGGATCCTTGTGTATTGATTGGGGGTACGGGGGAGTAGAAGTGAACATGTGAATAATATCCTAGTAGTGTAGCATCAGAATCATTCCGTAGTGTAGCATCAGAATCATCCTATGCCATTCACATGTCTATATTGTACTCTGGTGTTGACACTTTTTATGGGACAACCCTAGGCGACACTTGTGAGCTGGACTCTCAGGAGGACCCAGCTCTAGTTGATGACATTACCCCTACTGCCTAGACTAGTTTATTTAGGCTTTATCTTACTTATGTTGTCTTAGGACTAGTTTAATTAGGCTTTATTTTTGTCATTTGAGATCTTGATTGTATTTGTTCTTTCATATTCTGTAGTTGAGACTTTGTATTTCTGGATGTTTGCTGAGTTATTATCTTAGACACTTAGACTCTTCTGATCATCTGTATTTCATTTTGAGTTCTATATCATATCGTGCTTCTTCTTCCTTAGTTGTGATTAAGTTTACATTCTGCTATGTCACCCCCATTCGGGGAGTATAAACTGCTTAGCATTATATTGTTAGATGCTGTGACCTAGGACAACATTCTACCGCCGACACTGCGGCGTAGGCTTGACGTACCCACTTCTCGTGCCCTTACTCTAGGGTGCGGGTCGTGACACGTTTTTAGTGGTGGCCCATGCAGGTCGAGTTTGTGTAGTGGTATTCGAACTAGAGTACCACTACAGCCTGCAGTAGGATTAGGATGTTTTTGAAGGTACTCAATCACGTTAGAAAAAACTCTTATTTAATTCATACCATCTCGGTTCTTGCTGACATTGTTCTCCCTTAAATATAACTATCCTCCTTTGCTTCTTCGACTCATTCTCAGCAATTGTTCTTTTGATCTGTCTCTAGGATGGTTATGGAGACACGATCTCATCGTCTCGATCGAAAAGACACCACTGAGGGGTCTACTATTTCTCCTCCAGATCAGCAAGGCCCCGAGACTGCAGCTCCTGTTATGCTAGCTCAGGCTGGGATATCTGTGGCTTATGAGAGTGCACCTCTTCCTACTCCGAGACTTTCTCCAGTCATCCCGAACGTTCTTCAGCAGCAGTCGCCATCAGGATCAGAGGACGTGGCACGATTGTTCTCCTTCTTCCAGCAGATAGTGGAAACTCAGCGGCAATAGTTGTTCAAGAGGGGACATGACATTCTTGGAGTTCGCAGCAGTGGAGGTCAGGCTAAGAGGCCTCACGTACAGATTCAGCACCAGCATCAACAGAGGCCTATTTAGCAGCAGTTCCAGGGTCAGGGCTATCAGCAGGGACAGCAGTAGCCCAGACAGTATCAGGCATCCAGACAGAAGTCAGTCAATTGTCCCTACTGCAAGAAGCCAGGGTATGAATGGGGTGAGTGCAGGAAGAGGCTGGACAAGTGCCTACTTTATGGAACAGCAGACCACCAGCTGAGGGAATGTCCCAAGAGCTAGACAACAATGACTCAGGTAGCAGCAGGGGCTAGGGCTCCGATAGAGCAGCCAAGGGAACCACCGTTACAGACGCAGCAGACCCCTAGATAGCAGCATGTTACCTGTTGCCCTTACTATAGGAAACCAGGGCACGACTGGGCGAATGCCGGAAGAGGCTAGACAGATATTTACTTTGTGGATGATCCGATCATCGGCTGAGAGAGTGTCCCAAGTCATCGGAACAGACAGTTCAGGAAGCAGGAGCTAGGGCTTCGGTAGGCCAGTAGAAAGGATTACCCTTACCGACTCAGCAGCAGAGGTACATGCAGCATCAGCAGCAGGCCAGGGGAGGCCAGCAGGAGCGAGTTTTCGCCAGGACAGTCGAGGATGCTCAGGCCGTTGGAGATCTAGTTGCAGGTTCCGTCCTTTTGATTCCATTTCTGCAATTGTCTCTTATAGCTGTCTTGAATTTCGATTCCCTCTGTTCCTGGTTGATTGATCAATTTTGTTCTGTTGTTCATGTGTTATGGTTGATTTTCTTCTAAGATGAATCATATAGGCTAGGTCACCTCAGTTATGGGATCTAGAATCTTCGATAGTCGTGTTTAGCTGGCATAATGAGGACATATAGTCAGATTTAGGACATATTTTTCGGGTGTAGGAATTTAAGGTTTTCGCTGCCAAGCATGCGACAATACGAAAATTTTAAATACCATGATTCTAGAGGTATGTAACTTAGTCAAGGACTCTATAATTATCGTAGTCTTGCTCACTAGTATGATGAAGACTCTGAGTAACATGATTTTGGACAGACGTATATGATTATCAGATTTTATCTTGAGAAGGTTTTAACCTATCATCTCTATCATACCATTCTGTTGTTATAAGATTGTATTCTACAATCAATAACTTAGGAGTAGAGATATTTTAGTTGTAGAACTTATTCATAGGTAGATCTTCATAGTGTAATGATATGACGACTTGTAGAGTGTCTGTACCCTAAAGATGATAGTTAGTAGTGGTATTAGAATAGTAACCCATTGTAGATGATTTCCCTGTTATTTATAATACCAACCAGTTTACATATATAATGTTAGTATGCCTTACAGCCTTCATGATTGTTATTACTTTCCTTACCTTTTCCAGTGAGACACCCATGACCAGAACCTGTCCTTGAGTATAGCTGTAGTTCATCTATGACTGAGAGGCCTATATACATATAGATTGCAGATGGTATTGTCATATGAGGTATGGGTTTGGTTCGTGTCTATAGGTCATTGTTGTATAGGATTATTGACATATTGTTAGCCTATATTGGTCCACTCCCTATTTTAGTAATTTTTCTTTGTATGGAGTACAGTCATGTTTGATCAACCTTTATAGGCAGTGTGCAGACCCTTCACTAGATACCCTGTCCCCTTGGTTCAGACTTCTACAAGTTGTTCACTGCACTCAAAATTCAATACCTACCATGTTGCATCATAGGTTTCACTGGACCATAGTTCAGACCCCAATTATTGACTCACCAATATAACCATCAACCCCTTACCATATTCTGCATATCTGGAGAGTTAGTATCATGCATACTAGAGGTCTGAACTCACCACTTGGGACAGTTTACTGTTCTGTCCCAGTACACCTTATAGTATCTGACCCCTTCATTGGAGTGATAGGCATGTGGTAGGGAGTGTGTGTTATTAGACCCTGAGTAGAGTTGAGGTGATGAGGTTAATATATATATAGTTTGTATATATGTGTAATATAAATTGATTGGTACGTAGCCTCCACTCATTTGCAGTATACTGCCTATTGCATTCCCTGTACACCAGTCTGGTTCACTTCTTCAGACCACTGTCCTACATGTAGTTAGTTCAGCCAGATATAGAGGAGAGGCCAGGTTGATCTAGAGGCATGTTTCAGTCGCCATATAGGTTTTCTTTCACTTTGACTATACAAGTGGACCCAAATGTCTTATCCTTTAGCTCAAATTCTAGTCTTCTTAGCATCATTCCCTTCTGCCTACACTAATGATGGAGACCATTCATCCTTAGCCTAAATTCTAAACATCTGTTCAGTCACTTATAAGTTTAGTCTACTTTAACCCTTGGTTGAACAGTCATATATATATATAAAGGATATACTTAGGATATATATGATGGGTTGTTGTTCTTTAGCATATACATATGTGGTATTTGTGATTGGTGTACCTAGCTTGTAGGTATTTAGTTATGGGTGACTTGATAGGATTGGGAAGTTAAGAGCTAGCCTATTATAGAGTTCTCTTTTTGCTAAGTTCTAGTTGCCAACACCTAGGTAGCTAGCATAGGTAAAATCCTAAGAAGTTGACCAGCTGAAGACCAAGTACATGGATATTGAGAAATTGATTAGTAATTGACCCTTGTCTATGTTTGACTTAGAAGGGGTGCGATCATCTTAATTTCGAGGACGAAATTTTTATAAGGTGGGTAGAATTGTAACACCCAGTTTTCCAAATGAGGATAATTTTGAAATTTTATATTTTAATTTATTTAATAATGATATTTAAATAATAATATGATTTTTGGTGATTTTTAATCATTTTTAAAAACTATTTAAAACCATGACTTGTAGTTTGGTATTTAGCTAGTATAACACTAGAGACAGCTTGACCTAGAGCCTAACCATGTGATTAGGGTGTTTCATCTACCACATTTCTAGTTGGGGGTATTTTTGTCATTTTTGAATTATTTAAATTAATATATATTATTTGGAATTTAATATGATTATTAAGATGGTGTGATTTTAAATATTATTTAATTGATTGCCATGTGGTTTAGATTAGCCTAACCTAGTTTGGACCTATAGATTAGTCATAGCTAGTCTAGTTATCCACAATGAGTTTTAGTTAGTATTGGTTAGTGGGTTAAGTCATGATTAGTTAGGTTGGAGTGGGTTGCAACTTGACTAGGAAGGAGCCCTAGATTCTAGGCCATTCAATAGGCTTGATGCATTGATAGCCCTTAGATGCACCCAAAAACCCTAACCCTAACTAGTGGCCGGCCTAGTGTTTTCTTCCCTTGTCTATAAAGTCCTTCTCTTGATTTTTGTGCCTTTTTTCATCCATTCCATCATTTTCCTAAGAACAAAGTTTGCCTTCATTTAAATTTCTTCATAGTTTATTCAGTAGTGGTCCTTTTTCATTGAAATTTCTTCCACAGTATTCTAAATGTTGTTCCCCTACTGTTGGTGGAGTCAAATCTCAGGTTTGACATAATTTGGGGACTTTGGCTAGCTAGTAGAGAGCTCCTATTTGAAGAGTTTATTTGTGAAGGTACACACCTAGGTAAAACCCTATTCCTCTCATAAAATTTTAGTTTCTTTGCATAAACACCAAGCCCTAGGTGTCCTTGTACTGTAGGAATAGGATTTGCACCCTCTCGTGTCCTGTACGTGTCCGTATCGGATACGTATCAGTAGGTAACCGTAGGTGTTCGACGAAATGCCACAGTGGGCATTTCGATCGAATTTTCGAATTATAAATGAATACAAAATTGTATTTTGAAGTGGCTTGTGTATTTTTGCTCGACTGAGCGTGTCTCGTGTCGATTTGGTGTCGTGTCGCACTCGTGCACATGCCCGCGCATGCGTGTACAGTGATTCCCTGCTACCAGCATGCTCGTGTTCAGTACACAGGGCACGTGGATATGTGTGCTTAGACAAGAAGTAAGGGGCAATGTCTGTCTTGACACCCCCGAAGTTTCGTATCTAATGGATACGTGTCGAGTGTGTTTGAACACGTGCACTGGTTGCACGTTTCGTGTCGCTCTCATGCTTGAGTTGTGAGTTTGTTTTGGACACGTTGTGTCCTGATTTTGGACAACATATTTATTATATGACATGTGTCTATATGGTATATTAATTACCTATCTGAACTTCATCAATAAATTGTTAATTGAATGTGGATTGGAAAATTCCCCAATCGACTGATACTTTATGTATCAGTGTAAACACTGTTTTCAGTTTTAAGTTGGACCCTTGCTGTTTAATAATGATATAGCATGATTAATCGAGTAGGTTCCTGTCTAGGTATAAATCAGTTTAGATTATTTGTGTTGTGTGTTTGGCTTTGAGATTCACATTGTGTATTGATTGGGAGAATTCCTGAAAATACCTTGAATGATGAAATTCCTGAGTTTAAATCATTTTCTTGAGTTGATGGCAGCTTGTTGAGTCTCTAATGGTTGTTAGTTTACTGTTATGCATTAGACATCATGCTAGGATTCAAATCTCAGTCTTGGTTGGTTAACATGATCGAATTCACATGGAGTGGTTGAATCCTGAATTGGTTTTCCCATTATTATTCCTTGGTTTTAAAACAAAAATTGTTCTTTAAACTTTTGAATCTGAGATCATAGCATTGAGTTGTGTGAAACACTGAAATTCGAATGTAGGGAATAAAGGATAACTATTGATTGTTTAATTTATGTAATGAGCCTCACACTGTAAATCGAATTTCTGAGAACACACAGGTCTCAGCCTGTACACTGGGAATAATTGTCCTGAGACACTGAGTTAGCCTCAGTTTTTATAGTTTGAATGAGATTAAATTCAATGTCCTTTAGTTGTTAAATCCTGAGAAATTCTTGCATTCACTGAGACACTCTTGAACATGTTTCTTGTCACACACTATTGCAAATCGAATCTCTGAACTGTTGGCTTTCCTATTTAGGTGTCAGTAAAGTAAACCTGAGATTGATTGAGGTTGAACCTATAAACTGAGGGTTCATTGTATATTGTTTGGGTTTCGAAAATTGAAATTGTTTGATATATTACCTATGTGTAACTGAAATGGATTCCCTTCACTGTTAGCTACTCAATTTATCACTCACACTATAATGCACTCATACAGGGTTCACATTGTCTCCTGGATTACACACTCACACCCTCATGACACACTGTTTTCAGTGATACAACCTCTTCATTCATATTTTTCCTGTCATACTATATCACTTGACACCATGCCACATGCCACTTATTCCTCTTACACACACAGGAACACTCTCATGTCACTCCACACACACACACTGTTTTATCTACAAGCTAACACACAAGTACACAAACACCTCACATGTTTTCCTCTACCTATCCCTCTATGTATATACATATATATGTATTTTTTTATATACATATATATACATATATATATATATATATATATATATATATATATATATATATATAAATATATATATAAATATATATATATATATATATATATATATACACACTGTCACGCCCCAACCCAGAATCACCCGAATCATCGTCCTCGCAGGGGGCGTGATGCCACACGAGCCTGGAGTTGCGCTCGTGCAAGGCAAGATGACAAGTTCTCAAATGGTTATCTTTTGATTCGATATTAACAATGAAAGGAAAATAGAGTATACAAAACAATTCTCTTTATTGATATCCGAAACTGAGATTACAATGGCTTTCGATAGCCTAACAATATATGCTAGATTAGCTACAACACTCAGGTTCTCTCTTGCCCACAAAGAATTTCACCGTTCTATACCTCATGCCTTCTATATCTCGGCCGCATCAATCATGTTGCATAGTCCGAGCGTCAATGCGATCTCACGCTTCAATATGCTTCGACATTCCAAGCCTCAACGCGTTCAAGCAATGCTTCACCGCGAGTCATCCATTCCCAGCACCCTGCATAAAGCTGGTAGTGGATCAGTACGTTCGTCCTTGTATATACTGAAGCAAAGACCTTCTTTCCAAACCGACATTTTAGTATTTATGTTGAATCATGCAACTTAGCTTATGATCTTGCTATGTTCTCCTTAGGGTCAATTTCATGGCATCTTTGAAAGCGTAAAGCATGTTATCATAGCAGCATGTTATCGAATTGAATAGGCAAGCAAACAATCTCGTGTTTGATTCGTGGCACGACTTACCAAGTCGATGCACTCGCCCTTGCTCCGACGCAAGGTGAATACGCCCCATTCCTTCTCTGTCATATTATATGTGCATCTCTAAGCAGGATCTATATGCGGGACGCATACGCGCCTACACTTTCAACCCATCGTTCCTTAACTATATGAGGGCCGTTGGCATTTTCGCGCCGGAATGGACTAAAGGAGTTCCTTTCTTTTCTCTCCTTCTTTTCTCAATATTTGTTGGGCTGCCCGGCGTTTCACGGGTTGGATTGCAGTCCCAATAACCAAAATATTCCCGCTGCATACCATCATTTACGGCTTTTCCCATCTTGTTTAAGGATGTGCGCCTACAAAGATTATTCGATTCCCTCCTAGTCCAAGCGGTTCCGGGGCGCTCCGGTAATTAATCGTTTGGGAGAAACACCCGTGCACGGAAGATATCACATTTTATCTCTCGTCCATTCCATTCGACCTGGCAACGCCCTTATCATTCAAGCAATCAAATTCAAACAACCAAACATATTCTTGAGTCCGAGACTCAGACTTTATCATCTCGCGTTTCTTTCGTTAACTTTTTGTGTTCTTACATTTCATACTTCGTTTCAATGATTCAATGGCATCGTGCCTCAACTCAATGCTCGTCAACCGAACGACCCGAAGGTCTCGAACACCTTTCGAGGCACCATGTCATATCCGACAGTTCTGCCACATTCATGCCACAACTGTATTCTTTCGCAACGAAACCATCTTTTATTATCCCGTATACGTAGGCACGTTTCGACCGTATTCCCTTGTTCTATAACTTAGTGTTCAATGTTTGGGGCTTGCACGCTAGGGCGCTCGCCTACTATCTTTTAATGTTCTAGCCTTCTAACTCGTGCGCAAGGGCACGGTATGGTTCATGCACTAAGGCACTCGTCGAGTACAGTTATCCTATGTTCTTACGGCTTGTGCACCGAGGCGCTCGTCTTTGCGATATCCGATGTTCCATAGCGACTCGTGCATATGATGCACGTTTTATTTCAATTATTCTAACTTAGTGTTCGACACATACTATGATTTATCTCCGATCGGACCACGCCCGTGGCGTCGATAGGTTAATTTAGTATACAATGTTATATTTGACTTATCGAATGAAGGAGTAAAAAGAAGTCAATCCTCCCAACTTGAGTTGATATGCCTTCGTCGTTTTGCCGATCCGATGCGGCTCGATTTCATAACTTTGTTGCATGACCACTCTCCTGACTTAGCCATTCGAGCACTTCGTGCTTCATTGAATCATACGTCCGATTTGCCTTAGCGTGCCCAAGTCTCAGCTCGTCGTAAGGCGTCCATTTGATTTTGCTGACCCCTTACTAAATATGGCAAAAGATCGACCTCTAATATTTTTGTATCAACGTATAACCTGCACACGAAAACAACTAAAATCAATACTTGCATCGATTAGGACTTGCGCCTTGGTCGATTCGATTTCTTAGAATCTTCGAGCCCATTCAACGCACTCATCCTTCAGGGCAATACGGCGCTTCGCATCGATTCACTCGATGTATTCTTTGGGACAAGACAACTCTTCGCATCGACTTAGTTCGATGCATTGCTCGGGACAATGTAACTCTCGTATCGATTCACATCGATACATTTCATTCGGTCAATGCGACTCGTTGAGTCAACATTTCAGCGTAATGCGCCGTGCGGAGAAGGGTATTATAGAATATACCACTCAAAACAAGGTTCGTCCTCGAACCAAAACCAACACTCCGACTAAGTGTTTTATCGATCATTTCACGACCTCGTCCCACCAATGTTGTTCAGTTTTACACTATCTCGTAAGCTTTTTATTAACATTTCAAAGTCATCCCTGCAGCTCGATTTGAATTTGTATACAACTCGATTTGGATCCGTACCTATATTCAAGGCGTCCCGAAGATATATGTATTTTGACCAATTCCAGTGGTAGCAAATTGGAACAAAGCTGACAGGTAAATTTCAATCCTATGCTTGCCATCTCGTACTCTCGATCGAACTTGGACTCTAGTGCTTGTTCTTGCGATTTTGTTGCATATGCAAATTGGTACACACGCGATCATCCAACAAAAGTCAAGGCACATGATTTGATTCAAAATTGCATTTCTTATTTCGTATGTTTCATCGGCACTATCAATTCTATGCGTCACGTCGAGCCGTCGCACATTCGATCGCAACGATCCTTCGCAACGCCTTGCATTTGATATCGCCATTCAACTAATTCCGAAGTCTGGCTATGCAACTTGTCTCGATACGATTTCCTTTGTTGACTTGTAAATGCATCAACATTCAGGGCTACGCCCGCTAGGTTACTTACCTTGACCCATGCTTAACTTTTCCCGACGCAACTTTAAATTGACATTGCACAAAGGCCACAATCTATCCGACACGAAAGTTTACATCAAGGCGACGGTGCTCAAGGCAATAATCGCCTTGACACGAAGGTCCTTGCGATACGCCTTACGTTCGATTTCTATCGAGTAGGAAATTCACTAGCCAGATTCTTGACTTATCCATCTCGCAATATCGAATGTAAATTTCGATTCACACAAGCTCAATTGCAAGGTGAATCCGAATCTAACAACATGACTCGTATGTCATTCCCTTATCATTCCCTCTCGTGCATAGCACGTTTTTCGCAATCGCATATCCAAATCACCAAGTCCGTTGGTGAATTTCTAGTTCGACCGTCGACCAACATAACCATTCAAGTATTCATCCGACGAATACTCAAAATCTAACTATATCATTCTCAATCGAAAGCTGTTCCAACAATTCTCGATCGCCTAGACTTATCGTCAACATGCACCGTGTTATATTTGTTATCGGTGCAATCTCATATGCGATATCGCATGGGTCATCTTACGGTCTGCAACATTTAATTTGATTTGGCGGTCAAGTCTTCTAGGGTCAGCTGCCCCGAAGCTACGCTTGATAACTGTGGATCATCATCGAAGGACAGTTTACTACGAACCATGCTATCTCTTATTTCTGAGCCAAATCACGTTCCGACGATTCTATACGACTACCCAATTTCGGACAAAACCATTTCTATCTGCGCAACTGATGTGCAACTATCCTCCGAGTCAAGTCATACACTACCGTCGATGATTTCGCAATTTACGAAACATCTACTCTTATCGAGTTCGAGTCTATCTTATTTCGCGGTTGACACACGAGGTGCTATACGCATCGAGCAATCGTCGATGACTTATAGTCTCGTCTTGATCAATCATGAAGTTTATGATCAACCAGTTCGTTCCTTCTCGTATCATTATTTATAAAACTTTGATAGCGCAAGGCACACTCCATTTTGTTTTCCCATCTCGTGCTTACGTTTCCTTACGTATCGATCTCGATACGTCATATCAATTTTGATAGCGTAAGGGTCAACTTTGAATCCGTTTCAACGTCGACAACTTACATTGCATATGTCCAAGTTCGCAACAAACTTTTCCATACGCATCTACTCATTTTCCGATTCGCCACATCCCGCTATACTTTGATCGCGTAATCGAGTTACCGATTATCCAACATCGTGCCCTCGAGTTATACGATCTCGCCCTCTAAGTTTCGCGTGTTTCTCAGTCGTACTCAAATGATTGTCGCCGTAACGTTACTAACTATCTCTTAGGCACGATTACTCGCGTCAACCAACTCTTCACCGAAGTCGCACATCGTGCGATTCGATTATAATTCGCATCGCCCAACATTTTTATCAAAATTGCAAGTCGTACGATTCGATTCGCCTAGCCAAACATTTCTATCGAGATCGCAAGTCATACGATTCGATTCGTCTCGCCCAATATTTCTATCGAGATCGCAAGTCGTGCGACTCATTTGTAAGCTCGAGTTTTCCTTTTTCGTCTGTCCGATTATTGCTTCAAGGCATAATCGTTCCACTAGTCTCGGTCGTCCGACCGACTTATAAATTTCGTCCGACGTATCATTCATTGATACGAGTCTCGCCTTATCGTCCCAACCAATTTTCGAAGAACACTTGCATCAACATACCGTCATTCAAATTTCCAACCGAGTCTCGGTACTCTCCCGTCCGTTGCGGACAAACCTTCTGTAATTCTCACAACGCGTCGATGCAATTCATCGCACAAGTGGTATGCCATATACCACTCGAAATTGAGTCATTCATCGCCTACGTGGTATGGCATATACCACTCTGAAATCAATCCATTTCTCTCGCACTATACTTAGTATAAACCGACGATCTCTTCCGACTTACGATTTTTGCAGTGATCGTGCTTGATCACAACCGGAACTTCGATTAATTCACATCCGACACAACTCGGTCAATGTTCTCGTTTGCCAACATAAGTTTGGTGTACAACCGACGATTTGTTCTATCGATTTACGATTTTAATTCCTTCTGTTGCATCTCGTACAACAATTTATTTTGATATGCGTTGCACCACGTGCAACAATTTTACTTCCGATACGCGTTGCACATCGTGCTACAATTTATTTTCGACATTTTATTTCACTTTGTATGACGATTTATTTCCAATTTCCTTTTCACTTCGTGCAACGATTAATTTGATATGCGTTGCCCCACGTGCAATAATTTTACTTCCAACACGCGTTGCACATCGTGCAACGATTTATTTCCGACTTTCTAAGTCAATGTCTGTTTGCCATGAAATATAAAAGAACAGAACAATTATCGGAGGACTGGACTTTTACTTTACAATACAAACTCGCTTGTACAAAGAAAGCCTAGGGACGAAAACCTATACAGCAATCCAAGTACAATTTTTTATTTTAGATTCTAGGGGGTGACGGTAGAGGCTCGGAAAAGCGACGGCAGCTCTGCCTTACTCCTTGGACGATCGAGTGCAGCATTGGCTCTGTAGAAGAACTGCTGGGCGTTGATGAAGAAATGCTCTCTCTTCAGGCTCTCTGGCCCTCTATGTCTCTCTCTGTCTCTGTGTATGTCTCTATGTGCATCTCTCTCTATATGTCTCTGTATCTTCGTATGTGTCCGTGTGTATATGTCTGTATCTCCTCGCAAGAGAATGGCACCTTGCTATTTATAAGAGTGGGGGGCATCATTAGGGTTTGCAATGATTGCCCATTCTTAAAAGTCGGCGGCTAAGGATCACTGGATCTGGGCCGTTCATCGAGATTTGAGCAATAAATGTGATTGAATCAAATCTTTTGTGGGTAATTAATGATGATTGACATAAATCCTCCTGATTTGTCATGCCAACCTCGAATTTCTCGACACGTGTCATTAATTTGCTTATTTGCAAATGATCTGATTTGATCCCAATATTTTATTGGGATTTGTTGAAGGATTTCGGACGATTTGATGCCACGTGTCCCATTATCATGCCACGTGTCTTAACCACGAGCCTCTTAGAAAATCTGAGCCGCATGAGGACTGCTCCCCATTGAGCCGCACAACGCCGACCATGTGTCAAGGCTGCTTGGGAGTGGCCCCTGAACATTTGAACCGCATGGTGGTGATCTGAGCCGCATTGGGATAGTCCTCGTGAGCCGCATGGGATAGCCTCTGCTTGAGCCGTATGGGGTAGTTCTCGTGAGCCGCATGAAAGTCATCACACTCAAACCGCTTGAGAGTCGTCGTGCCCGAACCGCATGAGAGTCTCTATACCCGGACCGCATGAGAGTAGTCATGATCGAGCCACATGAGAGACTTCATACTCGAGCCGCATGAGCGTCGTCATGACCGAGCCGCATGAAGAGTCGTCACGACCGAGCCGCATGAGCGTCTCCATACTCGAGCCGCATGAGAGTCTTCATACTCGAGCCGCAAGAAGAGTCGTCACGACCGGAGTCGTAACCGCATAGAGCTTATCCGAGCCGCATGAGGCTCCAGAAGACTTTCGGTTCGCATGAGTTTCTGAGCCGCATGAGGCTCCTTCTGGCTGAGCCGCATGGGCTTCCATGTTGATTTTGGGCCGCCTAAGGCCCCCCTGCTGCTTTTGGACCGCATGAAGCTTTCTGGATTTTGAGCCGCATGAAGCTCCATGTTGAATTCGAACGGCATAGAGAATCCCCTTCTTTCCTTGTGCTTGTGAAGGATCCCATCTCGCACGTCAAGGACATCTCAGTCAACCTTTGTACTCATTTTGTGGGCCCGGGTATCCCGAACACACGAGTGCGTAGGTATCATGTTTACAACTTTCCATCAGAGGCCCGCTTTAACAGTTAGTGGGGCGCTCTGATGGTCAGAGGTTGGGACAGCTGACTGAGCTCGACGAGCCCGCACTGCCCTAGACTTCTTCGACTTAGCACCCGAAGGTGCGTAGTAGGAAGAGTCCAAGTTGGAAGGAGGAAAGAGAAGTTGGTGCCCTTTTCAAAGGAGGTAAGGGGGCTCTATTTATAGAATGGAGTGAGCCCTTTCTTTTTCTCATTTCCGATGTGGGACAAAAAGCAATATTTTCCATGCTTCTACAAGACCCCCTTCAAAGTTTTCAAATTGAAAATTTGGAACACTTTGAATAAGAAGCATGGAAAGTAGAGTTATTTTGGTGTGGAGATCATATCAGAGGTAGCATGGACGTGATAGGTTTGGGTGCTTCCGCTGGAGATTTTGTGTGGACTTATCATCCTTGGCGTACCTTGGTTTTAGGTACGGATAATAAGTTGAGAGAGGGAACCATCATATTTACTCGGAGGTGGTATGGACGTGGTAAATATAAGGTTGATGGTAGAGCTTTCCTACTCAGAGGTTATATGGACATGGTAGGAGTGAACTCGAATGAGGATACATAGAACAACTCAGAGGTGCTATCAACGTGGAAGTTCTATGCATTGGGTGAAAGAATGCTATGGAACAGCTGGGCTCCGAAAGCATATGACGATGAGGAAAGATGTGGATGTACTAGGGGACCTAGTACGGCATTTGTAGTCTGCAGAGGACATTTATGGGCCTATTACCCTTGGCGTACCCCAGTTTAGGGTACGGATAAAAAGACGAGAGAGAACCAACATACTTACTCAGAGGTAATGAGGACATGGCAGGTATGGAGGTTTTACCGTGGAGTCTTCCTGCTCAGAGGTAATAAGGACGTGGCAGGAGTGGACTCAACGGAGGATATTTGTGGTCAACAGAGGACATTTATGGTCAACAGACGACATTTATGGGCCTATTACCCTTGGCGTACCCCGGTTCAGGATACGGATGATAAGACGAGAGAGAACCAACATACTTACTCAGAGGTAATGAGGACATGGCAAGTATGGAGGTTTTACCGTGGAGTCTTCCTTCTCAGAGGAAATGAGGACGTGGCAGGAGTGGACTCAACGGAGGATATTTGTGGTCAACAGAGGACATTTGAGGTCAATAGAGGACATTTATGGGCCTATTATCATTGGCGTACCCTGGTTCAGGGTACGAATAATAAGACGAGAGAGAGCCAACATACTTACTCAGAGGTAATCAGGACATGGTGAGTACGGAGGTTTTACCGTGGAGTCTTCCTGCTCAGAGGTAATGAGGACATGGCAGGAGTGGACTTAGCGGAGAATATTTGTGGACTTATTATCCTTTGCATACTCCGGTTGTGGGTACAGATATTAAGTCGAAAGGGAATCATCATACTTACTCAGAGGTAATGAGGACATGTCAAGTATGAAGGTTTCTTCGACGGAGCCTTCCCATTCAGAGGTAATGAGGACATGACAAGAGTGGGCTTAATGAAGGAGGGTACATAGAATGACTCAAAGGTAGTAAGGACATGGAAGTTCTATGTAAAGGGGTGATTTGTTTTTGGCGGAAGTGAAACGACTCAGAGGTAATAAGGACTTGGCCGTTTTGGAAATTTGTGGATCGGTTACCCTTTTTTGTACACTGAAAGTGCGGGTAGTGGATCATGAGGGAGGATCTTTTTCAAGAAGAAATTTCAAAGGTATGGTTATACATGACTTACTATCTGAAAGAGTGACCGAAATGTGAGTTCAGAGGCACCAGCGGGTACATGACTCGATAATCTGGAATATTGTGGATGTGAGTTCAGCGGCACCAGCGGGTACCTGACTCGATAATCTAGAATATTGTGGATGTGAGTTCAGCGGCACCAGCAGGTACATGACTCGATAATCTGAAATATTGTGGATGTGAGTTCAGCGGCACCAGCGGGTACATGACTCGATAATCTGGAATATTGTGGATGTGAGTTCAGCGGCACTAGCGGGTACATGACTCAATGATCTGGAAAATTGAGGATGTCAGTTCAGCGGCACCAGCAGGTACATGACTCAATAATCTGGGATAATGTGAAAGTGAGTTCAGCGGCACCAGTAGGTACATGACTCGATAATCTGGAATTTTTGTGGTTGTGAGTTCAGCGGCACCAGCGGGTACATGACTCAATAATCTGGGATATTGTGAAAGTGAGTTCAGCGGCACCAGCGGGTACATGACTCAATGATCTGGAAAATGTCATTTAGATATAATATTTCTTCAGGAACTTGCCGTTGACGGGCAACATGAGCAAGTCTCCTTTTTGTTTTACGAGACGGTAAGCACCGTTGGAGAATACAGCCTCAATGATAAATGGACCTTCCCATTTTGGCTGGAACTTGCCGGCGGTCTTGTGAGTCATGACCATCGTCCTCCGGACTGCCAGAAAGAGATCGCCCACCTGGAATGTTCTGATTTTAACCTTCTTGTTGAAGGCTCCAGAGATGCGTGCTTGGTATAGCTCGATCCTTTGCTGAGCCAGGAGGCGCTTTTCATCTAAGGCCTCTAATTCTTGTAGCCGGCGATGGTAGTTATCATCCGTCATCAATTGATAAGTGAGCGCGACACGGAGCAAGGGTATTTGAGTCTCCAATTGGAGAACTGCCTCACTCCCGTACACCAGGGAGAATGGTGTGTTCCCTGTGGCCGTTCGGACTGAGGTACGGTACGCCCATAAGCATTCACCAAGCTTCTCGTTCCAGTTGAATTTGTTGGACGACAGGAACTTCTTGAGTAACTTGATGATGGTTTTGTTGAATGCTTCTGCTAACCCATTTGCTGCTGGATTGTATGGCATCGAAGCAATATTCTGGATGCGATGCTTGTCGCAGAACCGATAGAAGGCGTGGCTTGCAAACTGTGGACCATTATCGTGGATGATCCTTCGGGGCAGTCCAAAGCGATAGATGACGTGATGCTTAAGGAAGCTGATCATGTTTGAAGTTTTTACTTCTGCAAGCGGGACAGCTTCCGCCTATTTGGAGAAGTAATCTGCGATTGCGAGTATGAAGTGATATCCTCGGAAGGAAGATGGAGTAATCGGACCGATGATATCCATTATCCATGCTTCGAACGGCCAGGACGCCACTGTCGGATGTAGAAATTCGGATGGCTGGTGGATGAAGTCCGCGTGGACTTGGCAGGCTTTGTACTTTCTCGTATATTTTATCACATCTGCTACCATAGTGGGCCAGTAGCAGCCCATTCGGCGAAGACGGTCTAGCTGTTTAGGGCCAGGCTGATGGGCCCCGTATATACCGTCATGAGCTTCTCGTACGACTTATTTGGCTTCTGCGTTTGACAGACACCAAAGCAATAACCCATCATAGGATCGATGATACAGCATTTTTGTCTCTGTGTCGTAGAAGAATCGAAGAGAACGCCTTTTGATGGAAGTGGTTTCCTTTGGGTTCTCGGGTAGGATGTCGTAGACTACGAAGTCAATGAATGGTTGTCTCCAGTACGGGACTTTATCAATCGTCTGGGCGGAATAACTCGCCACGAATTGCACATTGTTCTTGGGACAGACCAGTTTATGGCCTATCACATCCACTGATTGGCGAGCATAGTTCGGAACTGCTAGGGAAGCGGCCAGGCCAGCTAGGGCATCGGCTTCGATATTTCAGAGTCTGGGAACATGTTCGAAGAAGAACCCCTCGAACGACGAGATGATGTCGATCGCTATTTGGTGATAGGGGATCATGTCTTCGTGGCGGACTTCGTATGAACCCCGGATCTGATTGACGATTAACTGAGAATCGTCGTATGCTTCAAGGTATTCTACCCCCAGCTCTCTTGCAAGTTGGAGGCCAATGACCAGAGCGTTGTACTCGGCCACATTTTTAGAACAGGGCTCTGTGAGAGAGTAAGCGCGATTGATCACCAATCCGAAAGGAGAAACCAGCACCACCCCAACTCCGACGACGATGTTGCCCTTGGGTCCAATTCTTGAAGCACCGTCGAAGAACATTCGCCATATAATATCGTGAGAGGTTGCATGCGAGTCGGCGACCTCATCTGGGATTTCTTCATATATTCTGGACGACTCTGAGCCCGGGTGGGCTGCCAAAAAGTCTGCCAGGGCTTGACCTTTGACAGCCTTTTGTGGGACGAAGATCATATGATAAGGGGACAGCAATATTGCCCATGTAGCGAGGCGAGAGCTGAGTGCCCCTGGTTTAGTCATGAGGACCCTAAGAGGGTTGACTCGTGAGATCACATGTATTGTTTGTTCAGTGACATAGTGCCGCGTCTTATGAATGGCGAACACTAGGGTAAGGCATTCCTTCTCCACAGCGGTGTATCGGTGCTCTAGCCCAATCATCATTCGACTGAGGTAATATATGGCTTGTTCATGGCCTGCATCGTTGTTTTGTGCCAGCAGAGCCCCGAGGGAATGTTCCATTGCTCGTACGTAGAGCAGAAATGGTTTCCCAGCGACCGGGGCCACCAGGACTGGAGGGTTTGACAAATATTCTTTGATGCTGTCGAAGGCCCGCTGACATTCTTCGTCCCATACGAATGAGACGCCTTTCTTCATGAGATGGGTGAATGGTCGACATCGCCCGGAGAGGTTGGAAATGAACCTCCTGATGTAAGCTAGCCTCCCTTGGAGGCCTCTGAGTTCGCGGAGATTTCTCGGGGGACCCATCTCCATAATTGCTTTTGTCTTCTCAGGGTCCACATGGATACCCTGGGCGGTGATGATGAAACCCAGGAACTTCCCGCTGGATACGCCCAAGAAGGATTTTGTGGGATTCATCTTCAGATTGTGCTCTCGCATCAGGTCGAATATCGTCCTCAGATCCTGCAGATGGTCTTCCTTACAGTGACTCTTGACGGCGATGTCATCAATATAGAACTCTACCGTCTTACGTAAGTGGTCTCTAAAGATGATACTCATGGCTCTTTGGTATGTGGCGTCGGCATTCTTCAAACCGAAAGGCATGACTGTGTAGCAGTATGTGCCAATCGGTATTCGGAATGATGTATGCTTTTCGTCGTCAGGAGACATCTTGATTTGGTTGTACCCCGAGAAGCCATCCATGAATGACATACGTTCGAAGCCGTATGTGTTGTTAATTATGATGTCTGTGATAGGGAGGAAGAATTCATCTTTGGGGCATGCCTCGTTCAGATTGCGAAAGTCGATGCAGATTCGAATCTTTCTATTCTTCTTGAGGATTGGTATTATGTTGGCGACCCAGTCAGGATGTTGCTCCTTACGAATAAAGCTGCTGGCTATCAGTTTGTTGACTTCGGCTTCGATCGCATCCATGATGCCCGGACGGAAGCATCGTTGTTGTTGCTTGACTGGCTTTGCATTCGACCGAATGTTGAGTTTGTGAAGAGCAACCTCAGGGTTTAGTCCTGGTATGTCTTCATAGCTCCAGGCGAACACATCAATATATTCTTTGACAAGTTCCAGTAGCGATTCTCGCTCTTCGTCTGTTAGGCTTCTACTGACAAAAATTGGTTTTGGAGAAGATTCGCTGCCGAGGTCGACCTGTATGACCTCATCTTCAGTAGGAGGTTCTCTCTGTTTGAACTGCTTTTCCCATTGTGCATCCAACTGTATGACCTCATCTTTAGTAGGAGGTTCTCTATGTTCTTCATAAGCGTCGGCGAATGCCATATTGACTGACAGGACTTGTCTGAATATGTCTTCGATGCTGGTATCTGAGTCAGAAGTTGGTGACCCGGTTGAATGTGAATGCCAGTCACATTCTTTATCTGAACTCTCAGGGGTCATCGTGGGTGTAACATACCCTAATCCATATCGAGTCTTGCTATAGTAATCCCGTGGTTTGCCAGCCGGGACCGGTGGCTTCAAAGGTAATCGTCGTCCAGTGCCGTAGTTCAAGTCTGGCGTCGTCTCCAGATCATACCCCTATTTTTGCATAAGATATCTGGATTGGGAGCTATAAATATACAGAGGCAGTCTCCCGGCATCTGATTCAAGGTCGACTTCTTCTACGGTGAAGGGCTGCGGATCGTCCTTCCGGCCGAAGATGATTGGATGGTCCCCTCCCTCGATTATACGGTAAGCGTCTTCCACTGGAGTAAACTGGATTGCGGTGTACACATTTGTCACCTGTGTGTGTAGGTGAGTGTCTATACCGTGTTCCATAGCATACATTATACAAAGCTTATCAAGTTCGAGGTAGTTCAAAGATAGCCCTTTATTGATGAAGTAAGGTATCTTTTCTAGCAGGATTATATCATCTACGGAGGGAACATCAATATGGGTAGCCACATACTTGGCTAGCTCCGGTTTTTCTTCGGCTACCCCCTGTGTAAATGAAGACTGAGAGGACGACCTGGGCAGCTTGATCGTCAGAGGTTCAGCTGGTGGAGCAGAACGTGGAGTTGTTGGCAGACTAGCGACCCCCAGTTTGGTACTTGATGCTGGGTGGGGAGTGGTTGGTTCGCTAGAAGTTCCAGGCCTTGCATCAGGGTGACGACCCTTCTTGGGAAGGCGTATCGTCATTGGCTTGTTGGAGGGATTGAGCTTCTCCATTTGCGGTCGACCGACTCTCGGCAGCCTGATTGTCAGTGGCTCCGTTGCGGGTCTTGGCACTTGGCCAGACCTTGGTAGCCGGATTATCATCTGCTCTTCTTGTGCCGAGAGGCTGATCGCGTCCTTACGCAGAGTGGCTGTAAGGGGTACGGACTTGCCGAGTTTGTGAGCTTGGAGGTGGATCGTCAGAGGTTCTTCTGATCCTGTGGCTGTCTCGGTACGAGCTTGCACATCTCCTTCATCAAGGTGCCTCTTTGACTTTTCGTATAGGCAGGAGTCTGAGTAGTAGGATTCGACCCCTTTGAAGGGATCAATGTCGGCAAATTCCGTCCTCACGAAGCCGTGTTTGTCGATATATTTAAAGCACTGGTGCAACGTGGAAGGCACGATCATATAATCGTGTATCCACGGGCGCCCCAAGAGGATGTTGTAAGAAGTGTCTGCATCTATGACGTAGCAGGTGACTTCTGATTGGAGATCGCCAATTTGATACTTCAGACGAATCTTCCCAATTGGGTAGCTCCTGCCCGAATTAAAACCGCTGATGGCGGTGCTCGTAGGCGTCTGGCGATGCATAGGGATGTGGAGATGATGTAACAGGCCCTTCGAGATAATGCTTATGGAAGAGCCAGATCAATGTGCATCCGATCCACCTTTATGTCGCCGATGTATCCAGTGTAGTATAGCGGGCGATCGTGCAGGTTGGTTTTGATTAGCATATCCTGTGGAGTGAAGACAATGTTGGGTATTGCTCCCGTGCAAGCGCTGTCTTGGAGATCTGCAGATGGGTTCTCTTCCGTGAGGTTGACCTGAACCAGGTACGCTTCGGCATTTTGGAGTGCATCGCTCAAAGCTGCACAAACATCCTTTGAGAGTCTCAGAAGCTCGTATAATGACAACTTGGCCGGTGTATTGGCCAATTGCGCTAAGATGTCGAAGTTGTAGGGCTTCTCCAGCCCCTGTGGTGTCTCTTTTCGGAGGGATTTGTCAAAGCGAGTCTCCTTCGGCCTAGGCTTGTCGGTCGTCGGAGGCTGAGCCGGTCCCGGAGCGTCAGTTGTAGCGGGCTGATGATCTTCAGCCGAGTTGTCAGCTACGGGTTGGGATTGTGCCCCAGACCGCGTGATGACGGCTGCAGCTTCTTCGATATCTGCCGAGATTGTGCGGCATGACCTGACTTTTCCACTCTTCTTCTTGTCGATAGAAGATGGTGTGGGCTGAGTCACTTCTGATACCAAGTCTGGATGGACCCATATCACCTCCCCTCGTGATGTGGTGAGGGGCACTAGACCAGCAGCCTGATCTCGGAAAGGTGGAAGATTAGCAATCTCTATTGTCGGTAGAAGGATGGGGACCACACCGTCTTGAGTTCCCATCGGAGGGAAGCTGCCGAATTGTACCGACACTATATTGGCGGCCACTGTTACCTCCTCGAAATCGATGGCCAGAGCATTTGAATCGATAAGATTTTGGATGTACCGTTTTAGTTGGTAGCAGTCGTATGTAGCATGGTGGACGTAGCGGTGGTAATGGCAGTACTTTGGATTCTCCATTTCTGCCGGCCGCAGTTTCCGTCTTGGTGGAGGAAGCTGAATTCTGTCTCCTTGTATGAGCATGTCCAAGATGGGCTTGACGTGACCATCTTCGAAGGAGTAGATGATTTGCGGCCACTGTTTGTCTGCCGGCTTTGGCTCAGGTTTCTGTGTTGTGTCGGCCCCCATAGCCTGCTTGCCCTTGTTGTCTCGATTGTTAGTGGAGCTACCCCCATTGTTAGTGTTAGCGTTGGGATGCCTGCTCTTGTCCTCTCCCTCTGAGATGTACAATCCCAGTTGGCGAGCCTTCTTCAGTCGTTCTTCGGTGCTTGTGGCACTAATGATAAACGTCTTCCAGTCCTTGAATTGACTTTCATCCATGCAGAGACTGATTGTTGGAAGCAGTCTCTTTTGGCAAATTTCAACCAAGGAGGAATCCGGATTTCCAGACGGCAACTTCAATGCAGTGTTGCGAAACTGCTCGATATACTTCCTCGTGAGCTCTTTCTCTCCTTGGACGACATCCAAGAGAGTGGACATTATGATGTCCTATCCTACTTCGTAGAATCTCCAAGAACATGCGTTTGAAGCCGGCGAAGGAGTGGATGCAGTTGTCTGGCAGGTTGCGATACCAATCGAAGGCGACTTCTTCCGATGCCCCAATGAATAATCGTGTGAGGATGGCATCGTCATGGGGCAGATGATCGGTGGTGACCTCGAAGTAAGTGATGTACCGACTGGCGGAGGTCTTGCCATCATACGGGTTGATATTGAACGGCTTATATCTTGGTGGGAAGGGGACATCCCTCCATACAGCGGGGTATGGTTGCCGTATTCTGAGGTCTTGAGAGTTTTCTCGAGCGTGGAACATGGCTCGGAGCTCCTAGACCTATCTTCCCGCTTCTCGGGCCTCATCCATGGCGGTGGGGGCCGTTACTTCAGGAGAATTGTTGCCCGGGTTCGGTGCCGCTGAATTCGAGTCTGAATTGACCGCGGGACCCGTGCTTGTTTGGCCAGGCATCCTTCCTTGCAGAGTTGGAAGGGCCGCTTTGATCTCGTCCACAGACTTGACCAAGGCATGTAGTATGGCCTCCAGAGTATCGATGCGTTGGCGATCACTGGAACCACCTTGGTTGCTGTCTGTCATGAATACCGTCTTTACATGAGGAGAGACGGAAGGAACGGTAGAGGACGAGCCCTCCGAATCATACCCCTGTAATGAGAAGTCATCGGGGTATGTGGGAATGTTCTCCTCTGGTTCGGACTCTGAAGGAATAGTACCCCCAGTTTCCGAGTTCGCCTCGTCTTGGGAATTGTGGACGTCCTCGGGGACGTTGGGGTTTGCTGCATCTGATGGGAGAGTTGTTTCCCCCAGCTCGTCTTCTTGGAACATCGGATTATCATGGATGTTCTGAGGAGTGCTACCCCCAGTCCCAGCAACCCCTAGTGGTGTGGACGATGAATCTCCCACTGTAGCAAATTTTGTCTTAAAACGGGTACCTTAGAAAACTCCGGTGGTGGGCACCCGCTTAGACGACTGTCTCTTAGTCATAGTGGTTGATATCTTCGGGCTAGGAGCACTGGTCTTCTTTCCTCTCCCTTCGGCAGGGAATTTCTGAGCAGAGTTGCAGGAGACGACGGAAAGTGCCTCGTCTTCTGAAGACGGCTGTTGCATTCTTTGAAAGACGGACCGCCGGTCTTCTCGTACCGTCGCGTTATTGCAGCAGCAGTTGATGATGAATGGGTGCAGTGACATCCGTGGGAGGACTCTTTGCACCCCGATGCGCCTTCTCTTTTCTTGCGTTTGTGGAGGATGGCCTCACGCAAGTCAGATGGGTCTGGATCGACCATGCTTGCTCCTTGGATTTCGGAAGACTTTTGCGAACCCCTCTGTCCGTTTGCCGCCGGGGGCTGGACTCGAGTGGTTCTGTATAACTTCCCAGCTGAGGCCCGCATAACGGTATGCGGGACGCTTGGATGGTCAGAGGTCGGATCAGCGGATCGAGCTTGCCAAGCTCGCGCTGCCCTAGACTTCTTCGCTCTAGTGCGTAAGGGCACATAGTAGGAAGAGTCTAAGTGATACTGGAGAGAGTCAGACATGTCTTCTTGGGAGCACAAGAGATCAGGACCATAAGAGAGACGGTCGAAGACAGAGCCGGGTGGAGTAGGCGTCATGCGGCTGTCATCAATAATCTTTATGCGGCTGGCAGGCATAGCCGCATAGACTTTCTTCATGCGGCTGGGAGTCCCGGCCGCATAAGTTTTTTTCAGACGGCTGGATAATCTGGCCGCATAGACCTCCTTCATGCGGCTAGCCGATTCAGCCGCATGAGCGTCCTGCATGTGGTTAGCAGACTTGGCCACATGAGTGTTCGGCTTCTTCTTGGGGCGCATAGACTTGCTCTTTGTCCCTGCAAGTCCAGCATAGTAGTGCTTTCCTCTGCCGGACTTGGGGACAGCAGAGTCCTCTACGGCTCGAAGTGGAACCGTATGAGAGTCGCCTTCGCCGTCTTGGGTAGCAGATAGTACCCCTTCCAGAGCTTGTAGAGGAGCAAATGATTTTGGCCTCCACTCGCAGCGAGCTTTCTTTGTGCGGGTTCGCTTCTGGATCGGGCCAGCACTTCCTTCAGAGAGCATTTCTTCAAACGCCTGTTGGTCGAAGCGGACGACTATCTTCTGTTGCGTGGAGCCAAGTTTGGCTACATTCGATTGTGTCACCAACTCCTCAGCCGTGGAGAAGTTTGCCCCCAGCAGAGTCGCCATCGTGTTTGCCATGAAATATAAAAGAACAGAACAATTATCGGAGGACTGGACTTTTACTTCACAATACAAACTCGCTTGTACAAAGAAAGCCTAGGGACGAAAACCTAGGTACAACAATCTAAGTACAATTGTTTATTTTAGATTCTGGGAGGGACGGTAGAGGCTCGGGAAAGCGACAGTAGTTCTGCCTTACTCCTTGGACGATCGGGTGCAGCCTTGGCTCTGTAGAAGAACTGCTGGGCGTTGATGAAGAAATGCTCTCTCTTCAGGCTCTCTGGCTCTCTATGTCTCTCTCTGTCTCTGTGTATGTCTCTATGTTCGTCTCTCTCTATATGTCTCTGTATCTTCGTATGTGTCCGTGTATATATGTCTGTATCTCCTCGCAAGGGAATGGCACCTTGCTATTTATAAGAGTGGGGGGCATCATTAGGGTTTGAAATGATTGCCCATTCTTAAAAGTCGGCGGCTAAGGATCACTGGATCTGGGCCGTTCATCGAGATTTGAGCAATAAATGTGATTACATCAAATCTTTTGTGGGTAATTAATGATGATTGACATAAATCCTCCTAATTTGTCATGCCAACCTCGGATTTCTCGACACGTGTTAATAATTTGCTTATTTACAAATGATCTGATTTGATCCCAATATTTTATTAGGATTTGTTGAGGGATTTCGGACGATTTGATGCCACGTGTCCCGTTATCATGCCACGTGTCTTAACCACGAGCCTCTTAGAAAATCTGAGCTGCATGAGGAATGCTCCCCATTAAGCCGCACAAGGCTGGCCACGTGTCAAGGCTGCTTGGTAGTGGCCCCTGAACATTTGAACCGCATGGTGGTGATCAGAGCCGCATGGGGATAGTCCTCGTGAGCCGCATGGGATAGCCTCTGCTTGAGCCGCATAGGGTAGTTCTCGTGAGCCGCATGAAAGTCATCACACTCAAACCGTATGAGAGTCGTCGTGCCCGAACCGCATGAGAGTCTCCATACCCGAACCGCATGAGAGTCGTCATGACCGAGCCGCATGAGAGTCTTCATACTCGAGCCGCATGAGCGTCGTCATGACCGAGCCGCATGAAGAGTCGTCACGACCGAGCCGCATGAGCGTCTCCATACTCGAGCCATATGAGAGTCTTCATATTCGAGCCGCAAGAAGAGTCGTCATGACCGGAGTCGTAACCGCATAGAGCTTATCCGAGCCGCATGAAGCTCCAGAAGACTTTCGGTCTGCATGAGTTTCTGAGCCGCATGAGGCTCCTTCTGGCTGAGCCGCATGGGCTTCCATGTTGATTTTGGGCCGCCTAAGGCCCCCTGCTGCTTTTGGGCCACATGAAGCTTTCTGGATTTTGAGCCGCATGAAGCTCCATGTTGAATTCGAGCGGCATAGACAATCCCCTTCTTTTCTTACGCTTGTAAAGGATCCCATCTCGCAAGGACATCTCGATCAACCTTTGTACTCATTTTGTGGGCCCGGGTATCCCAAACACACGAGTGCGTAGGTATCATGTTTACAACTTTCCATCAGAGGCTCGCTTTAACAGTTAGCGGGGCGCTCTGATGGTCAGAGGTTGGGACAGCTGACTGAGCTCGACGAGCCCGCGCTGCCCTAGACTTCTTCGACTTAGCACCGGAAGGTGCGTAGTAGGAAGAGTCCAAGTTGGAAGGAGGAAAGAGAAGTTGGTACCCTTTTCAAAGGATGCAAGGGGGCTCTATTTATAGAATGGAGTGAGCCCTTTCTTTTTCTCCTTTCCGATGTGGGACTAAAAGCAATATTTTCCATGCTTCTACAATGTGCAAATCCGTTCAACACATTCGGTATTGGCTTATCACTTCTCTCTTTTATTTTAACGCATATTCACATTAACTCGTTGCACTTCGTGCATCATTTTATTTCTCATTCAACATGTTACATTATAACAACATCTCAAATCGTATTCCACAATTTGTTGCGCTTGCAGCAACTAACATTTTTACGGCTCGTTGCATTCAATGCAATATACCCTTCGCGACTTTCTTAGCAAACATCATGTAATTTCTAAAATACATGCGGTAAAATTACACGATTGTATTAGACTTATTGTATGGAACATCCAGTGCGACATCGAGTAGAGTCAAGAGTGATATCAAGTGGTGGTGGACAACTTTTTTTAGAATTGAAATGAAGTGCGCGGCCAGAGGAAATTGAGCCTAGAGCTCTGATACCAATTTGTCACACCCTGACCCGGAATCACCCAAATCATCGTCCTCGCAGGGGGCATGATGCTGCACGAGCCTGGAGTTGTGCTCGTGCAAGGCAAGATGACAAGTTCTCAAATGGTTATCTTTTGATTTGATATTAACAACGAAAGAAAAACAGAGTATACGAAACAATTCTCTTTATTGATATCTGAAACTGAGATTACAATAGCTTTCGATAGCCTAACAATATATGCCAGATTGGCTACAACACTCAGGTTCTCTCTTGCCCACAAATGATTTTACCGTTCCATACATCATGCCTTCTATATCTTGGCCGCAACAATCCTGTTGCATAGTCCGAGCGTCAATGCGATCGCACGCTTCAATACGCTTCGGCATTCCAAGTTTCAACGCGTTTAAGCAACGCTTCGCCGCGAGTCATCCATTCCCTGCACCCTGCATGAAGCTGGTGGGGGATCAGTACGTTCGTCCTCGCATGTACTGAAGCAAAGACCTTCTTTCCAAACCGATATTTTAGTATTTATGTTGAATCATGCAACTTAGGTTATGATCTTGCTATGTTCTCCTTTGGGTCAATTTCATGGCATCTTTGAAAGCGTAAAGCAAGTTATCATAGCAGCATGTTATCGAATTGAATAGGCAAGCAAACAATCTCGTGTTTGATTCGTGGCGCGACTTACCAAGTCGACGCACTCGCCCTTGCTCTGACGCAAGGTGAATATGCCCCATTCCTTCCCTGTCATGTTATATGTGCATCTCTAAGCAGGATCTATATGCGGGACGCATACGTGCCTACACTTTCAACCCATTGTTCCTTAACTATATGAGGGTCGTTGGCGTATCCGTGCCGGAATGGACTAAAGGAGTTCCTTTCTTTTCTTTCCTTCTTTTCTCAATATTTGTCAGGCTGCCCGATATTTCACGGGTTGGGTTGCAGTCCCAACAATCGAAACATTTTCGCTGCATACCATCATTTGTGGTATTTCCCATCTTGTTTAAGGATGTGCGCCTACAAAGATTATTCGATTCCTTCCTAGGCCAAGCGGTTCCGGGGCGCTCCGGCATTTAACCGTTTGGGGGAAACACCCGTGCACGGGAGATATCACATTTTATCTTTCGTCCATTCCATTCGACCATGCAACGCCCTTATCATTCAAGCAATCAAATTCAAACAACCAAACATATCTTGAGTTCGAGACTCAGACTTTATCATCTCGCGTCTCTTTCGTTAACTTTCTGTGTTCTTACATTTTATACTTCGTTTCAATGATTCAATGGCATCGTGCCTCAACTCAATGCTCTACAACCGAACGACCCGAAGGTCTCGAACACCTTTCGAGGCACCATGTCATATCCGACAGTTCTGCCACATTTATGCCACAACTGTATTCTTTCGCAACGAAGCCATCTTTTATTATCTCGTGCACGTAGGCACATTTCGACTGTATTCCCATGCTCTATAACTTAGTGTTCAATGTTTGGGACTTGCGCGCTAGGGCGCTCGCCTATTGTCTTTTATTGTTCTAGCCTTCTAACTCGTGCACAAGGACACGGTATGGTTTGTGCACTAAAGCACTCGTCGACTACAGTTATTCTATGTTCTTACGGCTTGCGCACCGAGGCGCTCGCCTTTACGATATCTGATGTTCCATAGCGACTCTTGCATATGATGCACGTTTCATTTCAATTGTTCTAACTTAGTGTTCGACACACACTACGATTTATCTCCGATCGAACCCCGCTCGTGGCATCGATAGGTTAATTTAGCATACAATAATATATTTGACTTATCGAATAAAGGAGTAAAAAGAAGTCAATCCTCCCACCTTAAGTCAATATGCCTTCATCGTTTCGTCGAGCCGATGCGGCTCGATTTTATAACTTTGTTGCACGGCCACTCTCCTGACTTAGCCATTCGAACACTTCATGCTTCATTGAATCATACGTCCGATTTGCTTTAGCGTGCCCAAGTCTCAGCTCGTCGTAAGGCGTCGATTTGATTTCGCGGACCCCTTACTAAATATGGCAAAAGATCGACCTCTAATATTTTTACGTCAACGTATAACCTGCACACAAAAACAACTAAAATCAATACTTGCATCGATTAGGACTTGCGTCTTGGTCGATTCAATTTTTTAGAATCTTCGAGCCGATTCAACGCACTCATCCTTCGGGGCAACGCGGTGCTTCGCATTGATTCACTCGATGCATTCTTTGGGACAAGGCAACTCTTCGCATCGACTTAGTTCGATGTAGTGCTCGGGACAAAGTAACTCTCGTATCGATTCGCATCGATACATTTCATTCGGTCAACGCGACTCGTTGAGTCAACGCTTCAGCGTAATGCGCCGTGCATAGCGGGGCATTACATATACATCTATATGTAATATTGTCATGAAACCTATATAGGTACAATTGTGTGTTATCATATTGTTAAATTATATATATTAAATGTATATGTGTGTGATCTATACTAAATTATATTAGCCTATGTAATGTGTGAATATGTAGTTTGGTATAGGCTTGACATTGCCTATGAGCCTATAGCCTAGGGCTCTTAGCCTATGGGTGTGGCTTGAATGCCAGTCTAGAGTCTAGTTAGACTTGTATAGCTTTGAATACCTAAAATAGACTAGTTAGACTAGTATAAACTTGTTTGACTTATGTTTGACATAGTTGACCTAGTTTGACTTCTAGGGTTGACCAGAGTTGACCAAGAGTTGACTTTGATCTAGATTGACCTAGATTCATGTAGTATGTATTGAATTGCATCTTATTATCATTTTAGACTCATAGTGACTTGTACTGTTCTATAGGAGACAGACACCACTCCTCGGACAGTAGATATTCTTCAGATACTCAGGATACAGGCGAGTACATTCTCTGATCATTTCATATCCTGTTACAAATATTCTTCTGCTTTAAATTACTTTACTTGATGCTGTCATGTTGGTCACACGAATTAGTACTATATGGATCCTTTCTTGAGATGTTATCCCTCAGGGAGCATCGGATACAACATGTTCTGTGCGTTTTACTTACATTGTGTGTCACTATGCTTCATGGTTTATTGAATCACTTGTGACATGTACTCTCATGATCATAGTGTCTTCCTTGAATTCCCAATTTATGGGCATTTCCTAGAATCCCTATTTATAGGACTATTATGTACCACCCTTCGGGGGCCGTTACATGAATCATAACATAACCTGGCTGGATCCTTATGTATTGATTGGGGGTACGGGGGAGTAGAAGTGGACATGTGAATAATATCCTAGTAGTGTAGCATCAGAATCATTCCGTAGTGTAGCATCAGAATCATCATATGCCATTCACATGTCTATATTGTACTCTGACTCACTAGTCACTGTTAGTTCTCTACTTATAGTAGATATTTCTATTACAGTTCTCTCTCTGTTTATATTCCGTACTTTCTTTCAGTTTCCTGTATCTTACTTTACTGTATGATTATATTTTTTAACCTGCTATAATATGTTTAGATGTATTGTGCTCGCTCCGTCCTGATTGGGCACCGTTGATATGTTTACAGAGGACGAGGATGAGACTGGTGTTGACACTTTTTATGGGACAGCCCTAGATGACACTTGTGAGCTGGACTCTCAGGAGGACCAAGCTCTAGCTGATGACATTACCCCTACTACCTAGACTAGTTTAGTTAGGCTTTATCTTACTTATGTTGTCTTGGGACTAGTTTAGTTAGGCTTTATTTATGTCATTTGAGATCTGGATTGTATATGTTCTTTCATATTCTGTAGTTGAGACTTTGTATTTCTGGATGTTTGCTGAGCTATTATCTAAGACACTTAGACTCTTCTGATCATCTGTATTTCATTTTGAGTTCTATATCATATCGTGCTTCTTCTTCCTTAGTTGTGATTGAGTTTATATTCTGCTATATCACCCCCATTCGGGGAGTATAAACTGCTTAGCATTATATTGTTAGATGTTGTGACCTAGGACAACGTTCTACCATCGACACTGCGGCGTAGGCTGGACGTACCCACTTCTCGTGCCCTTACTCTAGGGTGCGGGTCGTGACAATATGAGCCCCATGTATAAAGTAGTTGTTATCCATATGCAATAACATAACATGCATGTATTGATCCTTGTGTATTGATTGGGGGCAGGGAGAGTGTAGTTGGTTATGTGATCATTATCCCCAGTAGGTATCCATGTGCACTCCATAGCTGTATCCATGTGCAACCCAAACCGTTTACATAACCAATTCATGCTCTAAATCACGTTGATAGTTACATTCTCTATTTATCATATTATATCTCATTTTATAGTCTCTTTCTCTTGCTGATTTTCTTTATAGCAATTCATGTATAGTTTGCTATAGCTTGCCTTATATGTCCAATCCTGATATGAACTGTTGTGAGAGATATGTGCTCGTTCCGTCCTGACTGGACATGTTAGAAATTTTACAGGTGATGATGAGGAGTTCTGTCCTACTTATTATGGTAATGACTTAGATGACACTGGCGACGTAGACCCTCAGGAGGATCCAACAGTCGATGAGGACTCGCCCATAGTCTAGTTGTGACTTAGTATTTATTGTCTTTCTATTTGAGACTTTATGAGTTGTACTTGAGATTTATTCTGGTGGTTTACACCTAGACTTCTATTTATGTTGTGACTCTCTTGTGATTTTCTATTCTATTCCATTTTAGTGTCGTGATTGAGTACTTATTATTTACTCTCCATTTGGAGCTTATACTAGACTGTGTTAGAGATTGTGACTCAGGACAGCGTTCTACCGTCGGCACTGCGGCATCGGCTGGGCGTACTTCACTTCTCGTGCCCTTTTACTGGGTGCGGGTCGTGACAATGGGTCTTCTTCCAAACCTATCTTCATTAGCAAGAGTCTAAAGGAAAGAGACCGCGAGTCTTTAGTCCAATTGGCCAAAGAATATTTCGACGTCTTCGCTTGGAGCTATGAAGATATACCGGGACTTGATCCGCAGATCATGATGCATAGACTTAACATCTTACCTGATGCCAAGCCTATAAAGCAGGAACAACGATGTTTTCGTCCTGACATCATGAACAGTATTGATCAAGAGGTGGACAAACTCCTGAGCAGCGGATTCATTCGTGAAGAGCAACATCCGGATTGGGTGGCCAATGTCGTCCCTGTCACCAAGAAGAATGGAAAGATACGAGTCTGTATCGACTTCAGAGATCTCAATACTGCTTGTCCGAAAGATGAATTCTCGCTTCCAATCACTGACGTAATGACCGACAATACAAATGGCTTCGAACGCATGTCTTTCATGGACGGGTATTCGGGCTACAACCAGATTAAAATGTTCCCCGATGACGCAAAACATACGTCATTCAGGACTCCGAAAGGGGTTTTCTGCTACACAGTAATGCCTTTTGGTTTGAAGAACGCTGGTGCTACGTACCAACAAGCTATGAATACTATCTTCCGTCAACATCTACGCAAAACAGTTGAATGCTATGTTGATGATATCGCCGTCAAGAGCCGTCTCAAAGGTGATCACTTACAAGACCTAAAGACAGTCTTCGATCTCATGCGAGCGCATCAACTCAAGATGAACCCCGCTAAATCCTTCCTTGGGGTTTCTAGCGGAAAGTTCTTGGGCTTATTATCACGGCAAAAGGTATTCATGTCGACTATGAGAAGACCAAAACCATCCTTGACATGAACCCTCCCAAGAACCTCCGAGAACTTCGAGGCCTGCAAGGGCATCTTGCATACATCCGAAGGTTTATAGCAAACCTTTTCGGAAAATGTCAACCCTTCACCCAGCTCATGAAGAAGGGAGCCTCCTACGTCTGGACAGAAGAATGCCAGAAAGCTTTCGATGATATCAAAGCTTACCTGACAAGCCCGCCAGTCCTGGTGGCACCCGTCGCAGGCAAACCAATTCTTCTCTACGTCCGTGCCATGGATCATTCCCTTGGCACTTTGTTGGCTCAGAACAACGATGCAGGCTACGAGCAAGCTATCTACTACCTTAGTAGGATAATGATCGGGGCTGAACACTGATACAATCCTGTCGAAAAGGAATATTTGGCTTTGGTGTTCGCCATCCAGAAGACTCGCCATTACGTTTCGGGCCAGACAATTTATGTCATCTCTCGAGTCAATCCACTCAAGCTTCTCATGATGAAGCCGGGATCATTGAACTCCCGACTAGCTACATGGTCAATCCTGTTGACACCGTATAACATGGTATTCGTCCCACAAAAAGCCGTCAAGGGCCAAGCTCCAGCCGACTTTTTAGCCGCGCACCCGATCCCAGAGTCCTCCAGACTCTATGAAGACATCCCGGAAGAGGTCCAAGAATCAAACGTCGCCAAAGAAAACTCCGTCTGGCAGGTGTTTTTTGATGGTGCTTCGAGAACAGGCGCCAAACGCCAAATCATCGCAGGAGTGGTGGTGGTCTTAGGCTCCCCCGATCAATTGGTCATCCAGCGTACTTACTCCCTTTCAAAGCCGTGCTCCAACAATGTTGCCGAGTACAACGCTCTCATTATGGGACTCCAGCTGGCGCAACAACTGGGGATAGATCATCTGAAAGCTTATGGCGATTCAAAACTCGTAGTTAACCAAATTCGAGGACAGTACGAAGTTCGTAATGAAGATCTAGTTCCTTACCATGAAGTTGCATTAAATATTATCTCAACCTTCACCAAGTTCTTCATAGAACACGTACCTCGGCTACAAAACCTGGAGGCCGACGCTCTGGCTGGCCTCGCAGCTTCATTAGCAGCACCCCTCGGGACTCAACACTACGTCACGGTAGTTGGTCGAGACATGGTCTGTCCCGAAAACAACCTACGCACACAAATGACCCATGCCATGACGACAAGTGCCGGTGTTAATGTCCAAGACTGGAGGTTCCCATTCATCGACTTCGCTGTCTATGGAACTCTCCCAGAAGACCCGAAAGAAGCCGTCTCGGTCAGAAGGCGTTGCCATCGATTTTATTATGATACAGCTACTAAAATGTTGTACCGACGTTCCTACGATTGACTTCTCCTTCGATGTCTATCCAACGAAGAAGCAGCCGAAGCCCTTCGGGAAGCTCATGACAGAACTTGCGGGGCTCATCAACCCGGGCCTAAGTTGCAGGATCGACTGTGATGCATGGGTTACTACTGGACAACCATGGCAGCCGACGCCGTCGACTATGCTAAAAAGTGCCATGCTTGCCAGCTTCACGCCGACTTTATCCATACACCATCGAAACCACTACATCCTACGGTCGCCTCCTGGCCCTTTGAAGCTTGGGGCTTGGACATTGTGGGACCTATCACCCCTCCTTCATCGAGGGAACAACGTTTCATCCTAGCCATCACCAACTACTTCTCCAAATGGACAGAAACAGTTCCACTGACGGAAGTAAAAAGCTTTAGGGTGATCAGCTTCATCAAGCATCATGTCATCTACCGTTTCGGGGTACCCCTAGGATTATCCACGATAATGGTCCACAGTTCATCAGCCATGCTTTCAGCAGATTTTGTGACAAGAATAGTATTCAAAACATGGCATCAACTGCCTACAATTCGGCAGCGAACGGATTGGCCGAAACTTTTAACAAGACTGTCGTCAGGCTACTCAAAAAGGTCATGTCATCCAATAAACGCGACTGGGACAAAAAACTCGGTGAATACATGTAGGCCTACCGCACAACGGTACGGACTCCGACGGGCAACACACCGTTCTCTCTGGTTTACGGAAGTGAAGCGGTACTGCCTCTCGAAATCCAGATACCCTCACTCCGTGTTGTAATCACAAACCAGTTGATGGAGGAAGACAATCAACACCACCGTCTGCGATAGTTAGAAGCACTTGATGAGAAATGCCTCTTAGCTCAACAGCGTATTGAACTTTATAAAGCCCGTGTATCACAAGCTTTCAACAAGAAGGTCAAACAGAGGACTTTCCAAATAGGAGACCTGGTTCTGGCAGTCAGAAGGCCGATGGTGTTTACTCATAAAATGCCAGGAAAGTTCGAACCCAAGTGGGAGGGACATTTTATCATAGAGACGGTATACTCAAACGGTGCTTACCGCCTCACCTGACCCAACGGAGACTTGTTCATGATGCCCATCAACGGCAAGTTCCTAAAGAAGTACTACTCTAGAGATAAACCTAGATATGTACTTCTACCCTTACCCAGCAGGAGAGTCAGTAAACTTAATACTCAGAGTTCACACACTTCTCTTCTGCACAAATCCTATGCTCCTAGAACCCAGCTGTTTTGTTGCATTCTATCTCCAGTAGAAGAACAACCACATCCACATTTCCTCTGAGTTGCTCTTCTACGCCCTACAAAGCAGAATCTTACACTCCGTAAGATTACGCTAACTATCATGTTTACCACGTCCACATTACCTCTGAGTAAACATCACGTACAAACAATTCCTGCATTGCTATACATCTACCGCAGAACTTCCATGTCTACATTACCTCTGAGAAGTTCTGTGTACCTCCCCCCAGAGTCATTCCTACCACGTCCATAATACCTCTGAGTAGGAAAATCCACCAGAGGAACCCCATATTTGCCACGTACACATTAAATCAGAGCAAACATGTCGATCCTCTCAAACTTATTATATGTACCACAAAACCAGGATACGCAAAAGATAATAGGTCAACACAAATCACAAGTTTATTTCAAAAACAAAACAAAAAAAGGAAATCCCTAGACATCATGGGGAATAACGAAAAGTTCCTCGATCCGGTGCTTTAAGGCCTCATCACGGGTATCCACAGTCGCCAAAACCCGATGTTCGGTCTCACCCCGCATCACTGATATGGCCGCGGGTTCAGTATCGGCTTCATACTTAGCATCCAAGACTTTTCGCTGGCAAGATAGAGAAAGGATGTGGCACGTGAATTTTGCTTCCTCTTCCTTGAGTATCACATGCTCAGCCTGGGTGCGCTCAGCATCCAGTAAAAGTTGAGCCCGTTGATCCTCGAGGAGACGAATCTTGGAAGTTATCTCCATTATGCTGGTATCCAGGGAGGCTCGCTGTTTAGCCATCTCCTCAATGGATTGAGTCAGCCTCTCCGCTGCAGCCTCAGCGTCGGCCACCTGGTGGTCCCAGATAGCTACCGTATCCTGATAAACCAACTCAACCTTGGCAATCATTTTTCTCTGCTCTTCCTCTATCAGAGCGAAAAAATCATTTCGCTGAATAATCTGGAGTTCGGAGAGATGTTGGTCGAGCTAAGCCACAGAAACCTCCAGTATGTCGGCCATATGATCATGGCCCCGAGGCGAATGCATCAAACCGATATAGGGGAGCGCCATAGCTTTTGCCGTCGTAAAACTTCCGTTCGCATTCAGCACTGTCGATACTCCTTTCTGTAGCATCTTATACACTGCCTCGACAGCAAACTGTACATACTCATCCGTATCAGCCAACACTTGAGGCGTCATAGCAAGAGTTGGAGGAGCTACTATGATGGACGGCGGACCTGAAGAAGATTCATCGACCTCAATCCGCAAGGCTGAAACCTCAACATCAGCGGACCCTCCCTCGTCGGTGACCTGAACTTCGCCGCTAGCCCGAGGAGCCAAAAGGGCGGAAGAAGCCGAATGGGGTGTCGATATCGTCCCCCAAGTAGGTGGAGAAACAAAGGGTTCTTTCACCAGCGAACCCTTACCCTTTTCAATCTTGGAGGGACCACCGACGTCTGGGGTTGTCTCCTCCGCATCCAAAACACCACCTGCAGCCAGCACAGGGTCTTCCTCCTCCGACAAGACAGCATGATCAGCACCCGTTTCCTGACTCGGCATTTCCTCTGGAGTCGGGCTCGACAGACCAGTCTCGCCTTCCTTATCAAATCCCTCCACGGGAATAGAGTCTGTCAGTACCTCCTAGACAACAGCCAGCTCGGCTTCTACTACTAGGTCTGGGGTAGGGCTCGGCAACGGTGTAGCCGACCTCCCTTCATCTTGACGAAAAGAGGAATCAACCCTCTCCTCTGTTACAACCACGCCTGTTGCCCCTACTGCAGGCTCAGGGACCTCTGGAGGAACGTCATCCGAAGAAGACGATCTTTATTCCTTTTCCTCATCCGGAAGCACAGCTTCTGCTGGGACCTCGATACCAGAGGCCCCCACGACAGCTTGTACTATCCCGGGAACTGCCGCACCTTCAACTTCCCCTTCAGCACAGTCCGAAGATACTAAAATCTCCACAGAAGTGACATCATCAGGGTTCTCCTCCACGGGAGATGCCACAATCGGCAAAATGCGCTCTCCAGATGAGCTCGCCACCAACTTCAGTCTGCTAGCACCCGATTTTGAAGCTCGGGGTCTCTTCTTCAACGTCTCCTACAAAAAGAAGGCATATGTCACAAGAATGGTAGAATGAACCAGACTATGTGGGACGTCCTTACCTCTACAGGAGATGATTCTGTCGACACTACCGGTAGCACTGCTTTCCTCTGCCTCTTCGTCGCAGAAGAACTGGCCTCCGTATCAGCACGTCTCTTTGGGTGATCAGCCGAGGGCTCTTTCTGAGTATCCCCCGTGGATACGGCAGGGGTATCTCGGTAACCAACCTCTGGCGGGTGGTACAATCGAGCCTTCGCCAACATGTTCCCAGTCACCTCCAATTGGGTGCCGATAATGAAACTGGTCTCCCTATCATATCCAGGGGATACGGTGTTCATCGCACAAGAAAATTTGGCGGCTGAGAAATGAATCGGCGGTCGTGGATTTAGAACTGGCATGGTAAAGCGAGCTCCGGTGTGTTTGCCATTGATTGTCGTTGAACAGAATAGTTTTATAGGAGGATTGAACTTTGACTCACAATTACAAATTCACTTGTACAAAAGAGAGCCTAGGAACAAAACCTAGGAAAAGCAATCTAAGTACAATTGTTTAATTTAGATTCTGGGGGGGTGACGATAGAGGCTCGGGAAAGTGTTATCAACTCTGCCTTACTCCTTGGACGATCGAACGTAACCTCGGCTCCGGTAATGAAATGCTCTCTCTCTGCCTGGGCGTGTGTATATCTCTCTGTGTGTCTCTGTGTATGTACAAGGGAATAGCACCTTGCTATTTATAGGAATTCATGAGTAATAGGGGTGTACAGCCACGTGGCTAATTTTGGACCACATCCTTGTAACTGTACCTCGAGAAGTGGGCAGCTGGGGATTGGTTAAGATTGATCATGATCAGCTTGTTGCACTAAATTCGAACTGTCAAAACTTGGTCAATTTCTGCCACGTGTCTAAACTGCTACTCTGTGGCGAGCCGTATGAATGATGCATCCTGGCTGAGCCGTATGAAGGACTGTCCCATAGCCGAGCCGCATGAAGAGTGTCTCATGACCGGGCCGTATGAAAGTTGTCTCATGATCGAGCTGCATGAGAGTGGTCTCATGACAGAGCCGCATGAGGGTGGTCTTATGACCGAGCCGCAAAAGAGTGGTCTCGTGACCGAGCCGCATGAGAGTGGTCCCATGACTGAGCCGCATGAGAGTGGTCTCATGACTGAGCCGCATGAAGGTCGCATAGGCGATCCGCATAAAGAGTTGTCTTTGGAGTTTGTGAACTGTGCCAGATATCATGATAATTTTTTCGTCTTTTTAGGAGCATGTCATGTCTTGTCTTTATGTCAGAGCCATCATCTCTGTCAGAGCTGTCACCTTTATGTCAGAGTAATTATGGCCAATTGTGTAGGCTAATTTTGAACCGCATAAGGCCGCATGAAGCTTCCTGAGCCGCATGAAGCTTTCTGAGCCGCATGAAGCCCCCAGGGATTTTGAGCCGCATGAAACTCCCCAGGTTTTGAGCCACATGAAGTTTCATGTTGATTCTGGGCCGCATAGAAATTCGTATTCTTTTCCATGCTTCTACAATACCCTCTTCAAAGTTTTCAATTTGTAAAATTGAAATACTTTGAATAAGAAGCATGGGTATGTCCGTATAAGCTATTCATGCCGCATAGGCTTCTCTGGCCGCATAGGCGTCTCATTAATTATTTTTTGGTTTACTTTGATAATTTAAAGCCGTCTTTTGGATAGGATCCCAAGAGTCAGCATTAAATTTTTAGATTTGCTTTGATGATTCGGAGAGATCTTTTGCATGAAAGGGGATAGAATCCTAAGAGTCGGCTTTATCTTTCTAGGCAACACGAAATCCGAAGCAGTATTTATCGGTTCACCCGCCTCTGACAGCCTAAAAGTACGAGCAGTTTTGAAGAGAGGGGTTCTTTACTTACTTCCTTCTTCAATCTTTCTATTGTCCTAGTCATCGTTTCTTCTCCTTTCTCGATCATCAATGGCTCCCAAGGCTTCCTCTAGTGCTGCAGCGAAGGGCAAAGGACTTGCCTCCTCGTCGAACACGGCGAGTTTGATTCACCCCTACGTTCATCCCTCTATTGATGGTAAGAGCATTGGGAAGAGACTGCATGAATTCAAACCCTAACCACGATAGCTAAGTCGTATGTTTTATGCGCGGGACTTTCCCTATCATGCTTCGGCATAGTTAATGCGCTTTTCATCTTCATTGAATTGCTCAAGTTCAGTGTGATGAATTCGCATAAGCTGTGCCGAATAGGCTGCATAAACGCCTCATGACTAAGCCGCATGGGGTATGCTTCATGTCCGAGCCGCATGAAAGATGCTTCATGGCCGAGCCGCATGAGAGTTGCGTCATGACCGAGCCGCATGAGAGTTGTCACATGTCCGAGCCGCATGAGAGTTGTCTCATGACTGAGCCGTATGAGAGTCATCTCATGTCTGAGCCGCATGAGAGTTGTCTCATGACCGCATAAGCACCTTGTGAACTGGGCCGTATGAAGATCCATCTAACAGAGCCGCATAAGCTCAGAAGACATTAAGTGATTTTCTCTGGCTATCTTCTGACTTCTTTTTTTTGTTTTTTCAGTGAAGTTGCCTGTCAATCCTTCAGGGGAGATTTTGGTAGGTCAAGCTCAGTCTGTTATGGATGTGAGGTTCGACCATGTGGTCGATTATGTGTCGGCCCAAATCACCAAAGATCAACCTGAAGAGAGGCTGAGGGATATCAGAAACCAATCCTTCTTCTTTCTCTCGGGCATGATGAACTCGAAAAAATTAGGGGGCACACATCTAAAACCCTCGTTCCTCTTTGGGGATGCCCTGACTGTAAAAAACCCCAACATTCTAGATATCTCTGAAAGTTAGAGTTTTTCTTCCAACGGGATGGCGATCCACCTTCCTCAGATGGAGCGTCACTTCCCGTTGTCTTGGTTCAATATGCTGCCGATGGACAAAAAAATGGCGGACTCCCTAACTCTGAGCCAGCAGGGGATGTTCGTGGGTGATATTTACTATAATAAAACATCGAGGTCGGTAGTTACAAGCAAGCTACAGATCAGCCGCTCTGTGATGGGGTTGGCCCCGGGCAGCTTCATAAATGTGCAGGGTCCCAACTTCCGATTCTTCCAAGCTGACACTTTTATGAACCAGCTTGCTCAAAAGGGGTCCTACCCCACTGGTCGGTTGTCGCTGCTGAACTGGATAAACCCCATCCCTTCATGGATCAACTTGGCCTCGTGGATCTTGTAGATATACAAGGATCTCCTGCTCGAGATTGGCCTTTATCATGCCATTCGGGGCACTTTTTATGGTCTGCCCATAAACAAGAAGCTGTTTATGGCTCTTTTTAAGATGTACAACCGTCGTAGGGGACCTTCTTTACACCTGGAGGGGAGATGGGACTCGCTCTCCACGAGATGCGTGAAGTCTCCAAGCTGCCCTGGGGAGATGAACTCTTTGAGGCATATACCCCTACGAATGAAGAATTCGAGGAGTTGGAGCAACGGTTCCCGGGTTTTGTGGCTGTTTACCAAGAACTACTATGTCACCATAGTACGTACCAGCAGATGTCAAAGAAGAAGAACGATAGCGCAGAAGGGAACCTTCCTCATACCAAGACCTGACGTAGTTACCTTTTTAAGCTAGGCGCCTCAGGCCGAGTTTCTTTCCGAAGTCCTCGAACCCGGAAGGAGGTGCAGAACCAGGTGTCGACTGCCAAGAGGGTAAAAACCACGGATAACAGATTTGGGAGCCAACCTGATTCCTTTGATTACTTTTATCAGGATACCCAGCAGATGTCTGATAAGGCACTCCTGGCAGGATTTCTGATGGTACGGCTGCAGAACTTTTTAGTTTCGGGAGGGGCTGGTACTATTGAGTGAATCAGCCGTAACCTGATCCTTCATGCGGTGAAGTTAGTCTTTGCGGCCAGACTAGCTCTTCTTCCCGCCATGGTATGTAGCATATATTGTGGCCTCCGTGCCTTCTCGTCGAAAGTCATCGCTCGTGACACGATAAAAGATTTTGAACGAATTGAACTGTCCTACCATTATCTGATGGGGTGGCTGTTAATGCACTACCAGTCTTTGATGAGGCCTGGCCCAGAGGATGACGTGACTGTTGATGATGCCTTCATCTATCAGTATCGCCGTATGCCCTGGGAGTACACTACCATGCCCGCATGTCGGATGGCGCTGGCACGAGTGGACAGATACTCCTTTTTTGTGTCTGTTCCTCATTTTACTGATGAAGAAGTAAGAGCCGTGCATCTTGATGGTGCCGTGTCTACCAAATTTTTACCCGAGAAGATGCTCCTCTGGTTGCAGAACATCCGTCATGTATATTTGGTGTATCGCAACCGTAACTCCGTCTTCTTGGAGCCTTACTTATCCAGCCGATTCTTCCGACAATTTGGGTAGAGTCAAATATTTCTGGACAATCCCAGCTCCTGTCTGGGTTTTGAAGGCAGCATCCTTGACGGCATCCGGGCTTGGCACTACTATAGTACGGTTCAGACCCGTGCCACCTTCTCTGTTCCCGATGCTGGAGAGTCGGGACACATTTTATACATGGCGGCCATGTACCATGTTATGGTGAATAAGCACCCAAGAGATTTTGACCCAAGTACCAGCTTCATTGTTGGTACTGTCTTAGACGAGAAGCCAAGGACCAAGAAGGGGAGGACAGTTGATGTGTCTGACTTGGAGTCTACCAATGTGGACGAAGAGGATGGCCCTGATAACTTGCCTCTTCCTCCTGCAGATGATTTGGTGGCAGATCAGCCCCCTGTTGCGCCCAGTACTTCACAAAAACGTAGCAGGCGTGCATCCTCGGTCGGCGGCATGACTTACTCCAGAAAATAGGCTGCGGTCAAGCCTCGCGGGCCGATCATTAGGGAGAGAAGTGAGGACGTCGACGCCGTTTCGGAGGTGAATCGAGTTACGATCCTCTTTTTTGTTCTTCTTTTCTGAAATAATCTGATCATTTTTCTTTTCTTTGTAGACGTCGGGAGAAGTGAACTCCTCAGAGCCGGCTACCGCCTCTGAGGTTAACCTTGCTCTAACCGCCTTAATTAGTGATATGACTGCCGAGCTTACTTCCACCAGGGTCGTCCCGGCGACGACTGAGGTTCCTCCTGCTGTTGACATCTCAACCCGGGGCGATGTGGGCTCTACTGAACCAGTCCCCGAGGTTGCTGAACCTCAGTCGGTTGATGCTGACCCAATTGTATCCACCTCCGGAACGGCTGGGGTAGAGGAAGCAGCTACAATCGGCTCAAGTGTTGCCGTTAAAGAGGATACGGTGGCTGTGAGTGAGCCTCAGCTTCAGCAACCCTTTCCTGCTAAGCTATGTCATATCTTAACTAGTGAGGAGGTTCATTTGCTCTATCTTCATATCCTTCGGGTTAAGTTGATCGATGGTTGCTCCGGACATACAGGTCCTGCTCCTTCGCTATCGACGACGGACATCATTGGAGGAGAAGTCACCAGAGGGGATCCAGTGGAAGAAAGTATACCTCCTCCTCCTCTAACTCATATCGAGGGACCTCCTCCCGGATCGAGTTCGGGAGGACAAGCAATGGAACGGCCGGGACGGGAAGAAATGGTCCCTGCTCCCTCCTTGGTTCATGTGGCTCCAACACCGGAGGTCGACCTTTCTGCCCTTCCAAGTCTCCAGATCCTTTGGGCTGCGAAGGAGGAGATGACTGCTATTCAGGCGTCCTATCGCTCGGAACTTATTTCCTTAGTAATAGGAGCATCAAGTTCTGGTGCATCTTCCTCACAACCGTTTTCAACTCTGCCAGCTACTCTTCCTTAGACACCATCTTCTTCGGAAGTTCTGGACGAATTGTCGAAGGATGTGGTTGATAGTTTCTACTGCCATCTGAAACAAGGGGTCGAAGCTGCTCTGAAGAGGGGGACATCTTTTGCATTGGCTCGTCAATGTGCCCGCGATCAGATTGAACTCCTTAGAACACTCCCCGGTGGGGAAGGGATGGTCGAGCTCCTGGAGCCCAAATTAGTAGAAGCTGATCAGCTGGTGGCTCAGTTTCAAGGACTGTAACAAGTCGATCTGTCTTTAGCAATAGATCAGGAGCGTGCCTTCCTTATAACAGCCATAGAAAAGGTAAGGACGGTACGGGATACGTCCAAGCCTGCTCTAGTGAAAGACCTTCGAGATCTATCTCTGAAGTACGATCAACTAAGCCGCAGAGGAGAGGATTGTATCGCTCGGAAAGAGGTTGCCTCTCGTGGGATAGCCGATACGAACGAGCAGATCCTCCAGCTTCAGAGAAAATTGGCTTATTTAGACTCTGAGCTCCAGGCTTCCCGCAAAGATAAGGAGCTAATTCTCCAGGAAACCGACCAGGTCACCCGAACCTCTGATGCCTTGGAGCGCACACTGAAGAAATTGAAGACGGTTGGCAGGCACATGCACATCTGGAGGATGCAGACAGGTTGACTTAGAAGGCTGAGCGCCGGGCCAAGCTGAGGATTGAGCGGTCGACGACCATCCTGAAGGACCGGCTCAGAGAATTGTGTGTTGTCGAACCATGGTTGACTTTTTCTTTCTTTCATTATTATGTTCCTCCATTTTTTAACAGGGACGTGGTCCCAGAAAATGTAGTACTCTTGATTTTAAATGAATGACTATGTTTACATCATACTTCATCTGTTGTGCTTGTACCGTATCTTTGGTATTATGGTATTTGCCCTACTGGGGGACTTTCTGTGGACGTATTACCCTTGGTATACCTTGATTTTAGGTACGGATAATAAGTTCGATAGAGATACCTAGAACAACTCCGTGGTAAAGCGGACATGGAAGTTCTTGGTATTGGGCGAAAGAATGCCATGGAACAGCTGGATTCCAGAGGCATGTGATGGTGAGAAAAGAAGCGCATGTACTAGAGGACCAAGTACAGCATTTGTGGTTAGCTGCGAACATTTGTGGTCAACTGTAGATATTTGTGGTCAACTGTGGACATTTGTGGGCCTATTATCCTTGGCGTACCCTGGTTTTGGGTACGGATATAAGTCGAAAGAAAACCAACATACTTACTCAGAGGTAATGAGGACGTGGTAAATATGAGGGTTTTACAACGGAGTCTTCCTACTCAGAGGTAATGAAGACGTGGCAGGAGTGGACTCAACGAAGAATACATAGAACAACTCAGAGGTAATATGGACGTGGAAGATCTACGTAAGGGGTAATTTGTTTGTGATGGAAGAGAAACAACTCAGAGGTGACATCGACGTAATTGTTTCGGGAATTTTGTGGACCTGTTACCCTTTTTTATGCGCTGAAAGCGCGGGTAATAGATTATGAGAAAGATGCTCCTTTAGGGAGGAAGTTCAGAGGTATGATCATACATGACTCACTACCCAGAAGATGCGATATGGATTCATTTGGAATGACCAGAGTGTAAGTTCAGCGGTACTTAAGGGTACATAACTCAACAATCTGGTTGATTCGGCGGATGTCGTTTAAACATAATATTTCTTCAGGAACTTACCGTTGATGGGCATCATGAGCAAGTCTCTATTTTGCTTTGTGAGACGGTATGCACATTGGAGAATACAGCCTCGATGATAAATGGGCCTTCCCACTTTTGCTGGAACTTGCCGGCGGTTTTATGAGTCATAACCATCGGCCCCTGAACTGCCAAGACGAGATCGCCTACTTGGAATGTTCTCAGCTTAACCTTTTTGTTGAAGGCTCCAGAGATGCGTGCTTGATAAAGCTTGATTCGTTGTTGAGCTAACAGGCGCTTCTCATCTAAGGCCTCCAATTCTTGTAGCTGACGACGGTAATTATCATCCGTCGTTAATTGGTAAGTGAGGGCGACGCGGAGCAAGGGAATTTGAGTTTCCAAGGGGAGAACCGCCTCACTTCCATATACCAGAGAGAATAGTGTGTTCCCAGTGGCTGTCCAGACTGTAATACGGTACGCCCATAAGAATTTGCCAAGCTTTTTATTCCAATCGCATTTGTTTGAGGAAACGAAATTCTTGAGAAGCTTGATTATTGTTTTGTTGAATGCTTCAGCCAGACCATTAGCCTCTGGGTTGTACAGTGTTGAAGCAACATTCTGAATTCGATGTTTGTCGTAAAACCGATAGAAGGCATGGCTTGCGAACTGCGGACCATTGTCGTGGATGATCCTTCGAGGCAGTCCAAAACGATAGATGACGTGATGCTTGACAAAGTTGATCACGTTTGATGTTTTTACTTCTGCAAGCGGAACGGCTTCCGCCCACTTGGAGAAGTAGTCTGTAATTGCCAGTATAAAGCGGTGACCCCTGGATGAAGGTAGGGTGATTGGACCAATGATATCCATTTCCAATGCCTCAAATGGCCAGGATGCCACCATCGGATATAAGAATTCGGATGGTTGGTGTATGAAATCTGCATGGACCTGACAAGTTTTATATTTTTTTGCATAGTCTATCGTATCTGCTACCATCGTAGGCCAGTAATAGCCCATCCGGTGAAGGCGATCTTGCAGCTTCGGGCCAGGTTGATGGGCCCCGCAAACGCCGTCATGAGCTTCGCGCACGACTTCTTTGGCTTCTGTATTTGACAAACACCGGAGCAGTAATCCATCAAAGGATCGCCGATACAGCATTTTTGTCTCTGTATCGTAGAAGAATCTGAGAGAGCGCCTTCTAATAGAGGTGGCTTCTTTCGAGTTTTTCGGCGAGATACCATAGACTACAAAGTCAATAAATGGGAGTCTCCAGTCCTGTGTCTCGTCGACCGTCAGGGCAGAATAACTCACGGTAAATTGAACATTGTTTTTAGGATAGACCAATTCATGGCCTATTACGTCGACCAAATGATGAGTATGATTTGGAACTGCCAAGGAAGCGGCCAGTCCCGCTAGGGCATCGACTTCAATGTTCCGGAGTTTGGGAACATGTTCTATGAAGAACCTTTTCAGAGACGTAATGATGGCGATTGCTATCTGGAGATAGGGGATCATGTCTTCATGGAGAACTTCATATGAGCTCCAGATCTGATTGACGATTAACTGTGAATCGCCATATGCTTCCAGGTACTCTACCCCCAGTTTTTTCGTAAGTCGGAGGTCGATAACCAAGGCGTTGTACTCGGCCACGTTGTTTGAACAAGGTTCCGTGAGTGAGTATGCCCGATTGATCACCAATCCAGAGGGAGAAATTAGTACCACTCCGACCCTAACGACGATGTTGCCCTTGGGCCCGGTTCTTGAAGTACCGTCGAAGAACATTCGCCAGACGGTATCATGGGAAGCCATATTTGAATTGGCGACCTCGTCTGGAAAGCCATATTTGATGGGCCGCTAAAAAGTCCGGCAGAGCTTGACCTTTAACAGCCTTTTACGGGACGAAGATCATGTGGTAGGGGGACAATAATATTACCCAGGTAGCAAAGCGAGAGCCGAGTGCACCTGGTTTGCTCATGAGGACCCTGAGGGGGTTAACTCTTGATATAACATGGATGGTTTATCCTGTAACATAGTATCGCATTTTTTGAATAGCGAACACCATAGCAAGATACTCATTCTCCACGACGGTATATCTATGCTCAGGTCCTATCATCATTCGACTGAGGTAATAGATAGCTTGTTCATGCCCGGCATCATTGTTTTGTGCTAGTAGAGCACCGAGGGAATGCTCTATCGCTCGTACATAAAGCAGAAACGGCTTTCCAGTGACCGGGGCCACCAAGACTGGAGGGTTCGACAGATATTCTTTAATGTTGTCAAAGGCACGTTAGCACTCCTCATCCTATACGAAGGAGACGCCTTTCTTCATAAGGTGTGTGAACGGTTGGCATCAGCCGGAGAGGTTAGAGATAAACCTCCTGATATAAGCTAGCCTCCCTTGAAGGCCTCTGAGTTATCGGGGATTTCTCGGGGGACCCATCTCCATGATTGCCTTCGTCTTCTCAGGGTCTATATGGATTCCCTGGACGGTAATGATAAAACCCAAGAATTTTTCGCTGGATACACATAAGAAGGATTTGGTAGGGTTCATCTTCAAGTTGTGTGCTCGTATCAGGTCGAATATTGTCCGAGGATCGTGTAGATGATCTTCCTTAGAGCGGCTTTTGACGGCGATGTCGTTGACGTAACATTCCACTGTCTTACGCAAGTGATCACTGAAGATGATACTCATAGCTCGTTGATATGTGGCACCGGCATTCTTTAAACCAAAGGGCATGACTGTGTAGCAGTACACACCAATCGACGTTCGAAATGATGTATGCTTTTCGTCGTCAGGAAACATCTTAATTTGGTTGGCTCCTGTGAATCCATCCATGAACGACATGCGTTCAAAGCCACATGTGTTGTCAATCATTATGTCCGTAATAGGAAGAGGGAACTCATCTTTAGGACATGCTTCGTTCAGATTTCAAAAGTCGATACAAATTCAGATCTTCCCATTCTTCTTGAGGACCGGTACTATGTTGGCGACCCAGTCCGGATGTTGTTCCTCACGGATGAAGCTGCTGGCTATTAGTTTGTTGACCTCAACTTCGATAGAATTTATAATGTCTGGGCGGAACCGTCATTGCTGTTACATGACTGGCTTTGCGTCCGGATGAATGTTGAGCTTATGGAGTGCAACCTCGGGATTTAGCCCTGGCATGTCTTCATAGCTCCAGGCGAACACGTTAATGTACTCTCTGACGAGGTGCAATAGTGACTCTCGCTCTTCGTCTGTCAGACTTTTGCTAACGAAGATTGGCTTTGGAGAGGATTCATCGCCGAGGTCGACTTGCATGATCTCATCTTCGGTAGGGGGATCTCTTTGTTCGAAATGCTTCTCCTATTGTGCATCTAGCTGTTGAACCCAAGGCTCTAACTCGAGAAGTTCGGGTACGTCTTCGTCTTCTTCATAGGCGTCAGCAAATGCCATATTGATAGACCAAGCTTGTCTGAGTACATCCCCGATGCTGACATCTATATCGAAAGTGGGTGATCCGATTGAATGTGAATGCCATTCGCATTCCTTATCCGAGCTTTCAGGAGTTGTTGCAGGTGTAACATAGCCTAGACCATGTCTGGTCTTGTTGTAATAATCCCGAAGTTTTCCAGCCGGGACTGGCAGTTGCAAAGGTAATCACCGGCCGGTGCCGTAGTTCAAGCCTGGCGTAGCCTCCATATCATACCCCTATTTTTGTATGAGGTACTTGGATCGGGAGCTACACAGATAAAGGGGTAGTCTCCCGCTGTCGGGTCCGAGATCGACTTCTTCTGGCCTGAAGGACTGTTGATCATTCTTTCGGCCGAAGATGATTGGATGATCCTCTCCCGTGACTATGAAGCAAGCGGCTTCCACGGGAGTAAGTTGGTTCGTGGTATAGACATTTGTCACTTGTGTGTGTAAGTTGGTGCCTATACCGTGTTCCATAGTATAGATTATACGGAGCTTGTTAAGCACGAGGTAGTTCAAAGATAGCCCTTTATTGGTAAAATAAGGTATCTTTTCTGGTGGTATTACATCATCAGCAGAAGGAACATCAGTATGTGCAGCCACATATTTGGCTAGCTCTAGCTCCTCTTCAGCCACCCCCTGTATTAATGAAGACTGAGAGGATGACCTGGGCAGCTTGATCATCAAAGGTTCCACTGGTGGTACAAGACGAGGGGTCATTGGTGCGCTATCGGTCCCTGGCTTAGCGCTTGGTGCTGGACGTGGAGTCGTTGGCTCACTAGTAGTCCCTGGCTTAGCGCTTGGCTGTCGACTTGTCCTGGACAGACGAATGATCATCGGCTTAACAGAAGGATTGATCTCTTCTGATTGTTGTTGGCCGGCTCTTGGCAGTCTGATTGTCAGTGGCTCCACAGTAGGTCTCGGCCCTTGGCCAGACCTTGGCAGTCGGATAACCATCTGCTCTTTTTGTGCAGTGAGCACCGGAAGACTAGTTGCTTCTCTATGCAGAGTGGCTACTAGAGGTGTAGTTCTGCCTGGTTTACGGGGCTGGAGATAGATCTTCAGAGGTTCTTCTGATCCCATTGCAGCCTCCGTCTGCTCTTAAGCATCCTCTTTGATCAAGTGCCTTTTCGATTTCTTGTACAGACAGGAATCCGAATAGTAGGATTGAACCCCTTTGAAGGGATCGATGTCGATGAATTCCGTCTTTATGAAGTCATGCTTGTCGACATATTTGAAGCACTGGTGTAATATGGAGGGCACGATCATATAATCGTGTATCCACGGACGCCCCAGGAAAATATTGTAGGAGGTATCTGCGTCTATGACATAGCAAGTCACTTCCGACTGAAGGTCGCAAATTTGGCATTTCAGGCGAATCTTTCCAATAGGATAGCTTCTTCCGGAATTGAAACCGCTGATGGCGGTGCTGGTAGGTGTCAGCCGATGCATAGGGATGTGCAGGAGGTGAAGCAAGCTCTTCGGAATGATGCTTATTGAAGAACTGGGATCAATATGCATCCGATCCACCTTGATGTCGCCGACGTATCCAGTGTATTACAGAGGGCGATCGTGCAGGTTGGTCTTGATGAGCATCTCCGGCGGAGTGAACACGATGTTGGGCATTGCACCTGTACAAGCGCGATCCTGGAGATCCGCTGGCGAGCTCTGCCCTGTAAGCTTGACCTGAGCCAAATAAGCGTCGGCATTCTGGAGTGCTTCGCTCAGTGCGATGCGAACGTCCTTGGAAAGCCTCAAGAGCTCATATAATGACAATTCGGCTGGTGTGTTGGCCAATTGTGCCAGAATATCAAAATTATAAGGCCGTTCCAGCCTCTATGGCACGTCTTTATGGAGCGGCTTGTCGAAGCGGGTCTCCTTTGGCTTAGGCTTGTCGGCCGACGGAGGCTGAGAAGGTCCTGGGGCATTAGCAGTGGCCGGCTGACGTTCTTCAGCTACGTCCGATTGCGTCACCAACTTCTCAGCAGTGGAGAAGTTAGTCCCCAGCAGAGTCGCCATCGTGTTTGTCATTGATTGTCGTAGAACAGAACAGTTTTATAGGAGGACTGAACTTTAACACACAATTACAAACTTGCTTGTACAAAAGAGAGCCTAGAAACAAAACCTAGGAAAAGTAATCTAAGTACAATTGTTTAATTTAGATTCAGGGGGGTGACGGTAGAGGCTCGGAAAAGTGCTATCAACTCTGCCTTACTCCTTGGACGATCGAACGTAACCTCGGCTCCGGTGAAGAAATGCTCTCTCTCTCTGCCTGGGTGTGTGTATATCTCTCTGTGTGCCTCTGTGTATGTACAAGGGAATAGCACCTTGCTATTTATAGGAATTCTTGAGTAATGGGGGTGTACAGCCACGTGGCTAATTTTGGACCACATCCTTGTAACTGTGCCTTGAGTGGGCAGCTGGGATTGGTTAAGATTGATCATGATCTGCTTGTTACACTAAATCCAAACTGTCAAGACTTGATCAATTTCTGCCACGTGTCAAAACTGCTACTCTGTGGCGAGCCGCATGAATGATGCATCCTGGCTGAGTCGCATGAAGGACTGTCCCATAGCCGAGCCGCATGAAGAGTGTCTCATGACCGGGCCGCATAAAAGTTGTCTCATGACCGAGCCGCATGAGAGTGGTCTCATGACTGAGCCGCATGAGGGTGGTCTCATGACCGAGCCGTATGAGAGTGGTCTCGTGACCGAGTCGTATGAGAGTGGTCCCATAACTGAGCCGTATGAGAGTAGTCTCACGACTGAGCCGCATGAAGGTCGCATAGGCGATCCGCATAAAGAGTTGTCTTTAGAATTTATGAATTGTGCCAGATATCATGATGATTTTCTCGTCTTTTTAGGAGCATGTCATGTCATGTCTTTATGTCAGAGCCATCATCTCTGTCAGAGCTGTCGCCTTTATGTCAGAGTAATTATGGCCAGCTGTATAGGCAGATTTTGAACCGCATAAGGCCACATGAAGCTTCCAGGGATTTTGAGCCGCATGAAACTCCCCAGGTTTTGAGCCGCATGAAGTTTCATGTTGATTCTGGGCCGCATAGAAATTCCTATTCTTTTCCATGCTTCTACACGGTGCATCCGGCATTATAATAATGCCAAGCTCGTGCCCCGTCTAGCAGACTCCCATTATACCCCAGGCTAGTACTGGGGCTCCCCAACATCAATTGAGCATAGCCGAATTGACGTACAAAACGGCTCGGCAAGTATGGCTCCAAGTAACGCTGGTTCTTATTCCGGTACACCAAATGGGACGGCCGGATGCTTTGCAACCAACGGAATCCCCACGGAGGCACAGTTGGTGCGTCTTCACCCGAATCTGCTAAATCTTCATTAGCCTCGAAGCTTGTAAAAATGGGACCAACTTTAGTGATCTCCCATCCCTGAAGGTAGGATAAAACTTTCCTACAAACAGGAACGCCAGTATGCAGCCATTTCCTCTGGTAGAAACGGTGGAGGAATGCATCTCCGACCACGTGATCTTCTTCCTGGCCCGGACTCATCATGTTGGGATGGTGCAAAATCAACCACCCCATCAGATAATGAAATGGCAGCTCGGCACGGGGAAAGTTGCCATTCTTACCTCATTCATAAACGATGTTACCCGCGAATTCTCGTAAACTTCGTAGCAGGTTACACACCATCGCGGGGAGTAGAGCCAAGCGACGGCCAAAAACCAACTTCACAGCTGGCAGGATTAGGTTCCGGGTCACCCTCTCTACAGAGCCTGACCCACATGAAAAAACGTAATCCCGGAGCCAAATCATCATATAAGCAGCCAACACTGCTTTGGACGACATCCGATGAGTACGGTGCCAGAAACAGTTATAGAGACGCTCGTCCGACTCCTGGTCCTCATTTTTGCGGGGACTCTTCTCATTTAGTCTGGTTATTTCAGAGAGCACTTCAGTACTGGAGAGAGCTGGCGGAGTCGTGAACCGAGAGGAATCCTCCGGGTCTTACTTAAAGACATAATCCCTCCAAGCAGTCACATGGGGCTGCATCATCTCCTCATCTTTGTCCCCCAGGACTTGGAACTCCTCGTTAGTCGGGAAGTACTCCTCGTAGGGTTCTGATCTCCAAGGAAGCCTCGACACCTCATACATTTCATGAAGTACAAGTCCAAGCTCCCCCACCGGAGTGAAGAAGGTCCGGATATGGGTATTAAACATCTCCAGGAGCACAAGGAACATATGCCTGTTGATGTCAACGCCCGCCTGGGTGGCACGGATAGCGGCAGTCAGCCCAATCTCCTAGAGTTCGGTTCGAAACTTCGTCAGAACCCAGAGTGTCAGCCCATCCCACTTGGATACATAATGACACCAACCCTCTACCAGAAATTCACCCTTCGGGTACGATCGCTTCGATGATAGCATACGATTAACGAAAGTCGAAGCACCAAAGGAAAAAGGGTCGGCAGGGACGTTACTATAAATACTCCCAGGACGCAGAGTTCGCAAGGTGAAAGAGGACCCAGCCTGCGTGGCGGCCAAAGTATTCCTCTAGTTCGAGGTAGCATTGATCCTGATGCTTCCCGCCACCGCTCCCCCCTGAGATGGGGTTAACTCCCATGTCATCCTCATCTTGGAAGCAAGATTACAGAAAGTTGTCAAAGGCCATTGACGCTCGAGCAGCTTATTGAACATGTTCACCTCCTTGGCTATGAAGAACCAATCTTCCTTGATCCTCAACACCTTCGCTTCAGTAGAAGTGAGGCGATCCCCAAAGAGGAACTCAGGCTTCAAGAAAGTCATATTACCAGAATCGACAGATTTCAAACTGCCATGCTCCATCATTCGTTAGAGGAACACATACTGTTGTTCCCAGATTTGGGTCATTTTTTCGGGAGGCTGATCCAGCATGATGGCAGCTCGGACAGGATTTATGACCTCCTCGTTATAGTCAACTCCCATCTGACAGAGAGCAGCGTCTAGAAGTACTTCGTTCAAAAACGGGACGGTCATCGAAACTGGCGGTCAGGAAAAGATGACAAAGACTCAGATATGTTAAAATAATAAAATATCTGAGCCGTATTCTCGTCAGAAGTGCACACACTGAACCAAGGCTCAGGCGCATCTGAAAAGAAGCTTCAGCGCATCATCAGGACTCGAAGTCCATGCGCATCAGCAAGAAGATTCGGCGCATCATCAGGACTCGAAGTCCATGCACATCAGCAAGAAGCTTCAGCGCATCTTCACGACTCGAAGTCCATACGCGTCAGCAAGAAGCTTCAGCGCATCATCTGGACTCGAAGTCCATGCGTATCAGCAAGAAGCTTCAGTGCATCATCAGGACTCGAGGTCCATGCGCATCAGTAAGAAGCTTCAGCGCATCATCAGGACTCGAAGTCCATACGCATCAGCAAGAAGCTTCAGCGCATCATCAGGACTCAAAGTCCATGCGCGTCAGCAAGAAGCTTCAGCGCATCATTAGGACTCGAGGTCCATGCGCGTCGGCGTATGTGAGTTCTAAAAAATACTCAAGTACAGAAAGGTACGGCAAAGAATGACAAGAATACCCACCAATTACCGCCGGCCGAACGTCGACGGGCGTCCTAGGGACATCGTCTACATCGACCTCTGCAGGCTCTTTTCTTTTGCTTCGCCCTCGACCAGCACCACCGCGAGGAGTCTTAAGGGCCATTCTTCAAGTTTCGGAAGAATTTCTTAAAGACACAAAAAAGAAAGAAAACAAAGAAGAAAGACTCTCTCTCTCCATCAGACGCCTATTTATAGGCTTGGTCACACGCGTGAACCGATGAAGGGTGACGTCAGCCGCCACTTGGGGTTCTACGAAATGATAACTGTGAATATTCCAAAGATCATCATTATTAAACCGAGGCATTATCATTTAAATTTAAAGGAAGCATGTGCCTCATCGTATCATGTGCAGAGCAGTCATGCGCCCAGAACAGTCATGCGCTCCATCGAAGACATACGCCCACCATGCTTCTTATTCAAAGTATTCCAAAATTTGACAAAAAGTTTTGAAAACTTTGAAGGGGGTCTTGTAGAAGCATGGAATTTCTGGCGTATCTACTATGTGCCCTAAAACAAACATGTGCCGAGAACTCAATACCTCAAAAACAGCAAGGGGTAGTCAACACAAAAAAGAGGCTCTTGACTAAAGACTGTTTCTTTTTACATAAAAAGACCCTTTACAGAAAGTGAAAGAAAGCCTAAAAATAGCAAAGGCACATTAAAAATGTTACTTTGCAGGCATATCAGCTAGGCGCATCAAGACAGCAGCTACGCAGGTGCACCACTCCAGCGTCTCAATCAGGCGCGTCGTCTCAGCGTCTCATTCAGGCACATCACAGTATAGGCGCTTCACTTCGTTTCGACCAAGTGCCTCGGCTAAATGAAGCAGTCCTTTGAACATAACGTGAGCGGGCGATCAATCCCACTCTAGCAGGAGGAAGAGCTCTCCAAAGCCCAAGGAAGATAGGAGCACCACAATTTTGATCTGGGGCTCTTCCAGTCCAACAAATACGGGACGCGAATGTCCCAATCTTTGGATGCAACAGGCACCTTCGGCCTGTGTCGGGACCCCACGATCTCGACTTTTGGATGTAACAGTCACCTTCACGAGTGCGTACGAAGACAACTCGACGTATCTTCACCTTCGGGAGCGTCTCATCGACAGAACGTACTCGGACAAAGAGGAGCATCTCTACACTGAGCAAACGAGAGAAAATGGGGAACAAAACCCTCTTCTTGCCGCTATTTATAGCTTGGACAAATCAGACCCATGCGCCAAGTGGCAGACTCTCCGAAGTCCATGCAACGAATGTACATTTATGGAATGAATTTGTCTTTTTGAAATCAGCCCAGTCAACCTACACAATCAAAATTTTGGGAACCCAACAGTCGGGCCTAGGTGGATGCGCCGTGTGGCAAATCCCTGTACTTTCTTCTGATGTGCCCAAAACAGAGATCGAGCCCATACGCTCACATGTTGAGTGACAGGCTGGACAGAAGCCCATGCACCTGTCACATCGAGCATTTAATGCCGTGTGACAGAGACGGCAACACGTCCCCCGAAGAGTCTCTAACCCTTAGTAGAAGACGAGGGGTAGATGACATCAGCACATCACTTCATTTATTCGGTCGAGCTGCTTTGCCACGTGGCCAACCAAAGCGCATGCGCCACCACAGCCATGTGCCCAAATCTTTGTGTGCGCCCCAAAGCCATGCGCTTGGACTCGCTCTTGATCCCTAAAGACAACAGCTAAAGTCCTCTCCATGCGCCCAATCCTAGGCGCATCCTGTCAGATCACTCTCCACCAAATTCTGAGATCTTTGAGCCACGGACATACGCCACGTGTCCTTTGACTCAGTTCTGTCTACGAAGGGGTGCTAACCACCCAAGATCTCAGCAACAAAAGAATCCTCTTAGTTGCCACGTGTCGGCTCTTCCGCAGCCCATAGGCACAACAGGAAGTATTCAATCGCCAAATCAGGACGCATCGTCCATGCGCTTCCCTCAGCTCTAGCCACGTTGCATTCCTACGCACAGGCGCATCCTACATAAGCGCGCATGAGTAGCCCCAGCCGGCTGCTATAAAAAGAAGAAAAAAGGAGACAAGGAAAAAGAACGCTCTGGCATCCAGAGCAACCTAGATCTTCAGAGAATCTAAAATCGTCATCAGATCGTCAACGGAGTCAACGCATTACCACACGCTCCATCGACACAGTATCCAGATAAAAACAAAAGTGTACACCTAGGACTACATCTGAGTCCTACATTGTAACACTGTTCTGTTTGTGATTGAAAAATTTAAAGATTTTAATGGCAAACAGTGGGCTGCAGACCACGACCTATAGTGTTCATTCATGTATCGTACACGTATTATGGATTTGAGATATAGATTTACTTTTGCCATAATTTGGCAGTTTACCATAGCCGTGACAGCGTTTACGTATTCGAGTCGGGCTGGAGTCCGCTTGATGCGTAGCTGGCTTGCTCACGAGCTTGCGTCCGAAAAGCGGATGCGGGTCGTGACAAGTTTTTTTGGTGGCCCATGCAGATCAGAGCATGTCGTATTGGATACGTAACTGTACTGATACGAGCCTGCAAAATTGACTAAACCCTTAGAAATTTCAATCCACGCTGCCTTGAAAATTCTCTTAGAAATTCCTCTACCGTCTTTGAAATTTTATATTTGTTCTCGATTATTCTTTCTTGCCTTCCAAACCATTGATTTTTGTCTCCTTCTATTTTGGGGTGACGAACGATCGTGCTGTCTAGAATCTGTCAGAAATTCTTAAATTATAGTATAATATTGCTTGACTATGGAATATTTGGTTGTTTATAGATATGAGGGAGTATAGATGCCATATGTCCTAGATATCCGTTGAAAGGATTGTTAGCAACCAGTTAGAAGGTTATAAGATTTTAATGACCGAATTTTGAGGAGTAGTATGACCAAAGGTTGGTAGAAGTTCTCAAGTATTGAGAGTTATAAAATGACTATAGAAGGTCATAAAACATTTTGGAGAAATTAAATTTGAGGGGACTAAGGTTAAGGCAGACTTTCTTTTTGAATTTTAAGGAATAACTATGAATTAGAATTTCGAGGACGAAATTATTTTTAAGGTGGATAGATTTGTAGCTCCCCTTCCCAAAAATTTTTGAAATATTTTTTTATTAATTATTTTATTTAAATAGTAATTTTAGAATTTATAAATAATTATTTAGATAATTATTACGGTAGATGCCTTTAGCCATGGTTAAGATTTGGAGTACAAGATGACCAAGAATCATGGCACAGATAGTGCAATGGCGTGCTTTGACTAGTGTTTAGCCATGGTAGGGAAATGTCAAACCATAAGTGAGTCCTAACTAGGAAAACCAGGCCAAGTTGTAACATGACCCCGATAAATAATTTATTTATTTATTTTTGAGACTGATATTTGGGATGCCCCGGTTGTACTAATTCAGTCCGGACTGGACCTAAACCAAGCTCAAACCATGTAGTTATGTAATACGACCAACAACGTCCATGTAGATATATTTTTCTCATCTATATGTTTCATAGTTTACTTAATGGCCTAATGGTTATTGTTCTAATTAATATATATATATATATATATATATATATATATATATATATATATATATATATATATATATATATATATATTGCATATGGGCTGGCTATTGAGCCACTATTTGATTTATATGATAACTAATTCCTTTGCACTATCTTCATGCATTAGGAATTTACTATACACATTTGTACAAACCCTATTAATGCACTTACCTTATTTGTTATCCTCTTTATTTTATTATTTTGTTTATAATGGTTATTA
>JANAVB010019205.1:0-38728 GCA_029216955.1 Iris pallida
AGACTTCGAGATTTTGGATTCTCCAGAGCATTCTTCTTCAACTTTTCTTCCAGAACAGAGTGAAGCAAAGCAGGAAAGCATTCGGCCTCGCCATCAGTGCCCAAGTGCGTCGATACCTTTCTGGTGACTTAGTTCTTCCAAGTTGTTCTACTTCAAGCAGTGATCTTCTTCATCATCATATGGTCCAAGGAACAAAGTGATCATTTACGAATCAGACTTCCATAGCAATACTTTTCCAGAATCAAATTTGTACTTCTTGTACTTTTTCTCGTTTTATTTCAAAATCCAACACTTTTGTTTGGCAATTTTGTTAAGTAAAACAAGCACTAACTATGGATTGATCACATATCTACTCAATACGTACTTCTCCACCAGACTACTACACATAGATTAGTCACGATAATCAATCACGAAACACGATAAATAAGCATGGTATCATGACTAAAACCCATATGACACTAACCCGTGTACCGAACGTGCCAAAAATCAAATATGTACTACTAATCATGTAATTATAGTAATTAACAATACTGGAAACAAAACATTAACTGTACTTGCCTGCTGTCCTGAGCTGTTGATAAAGGTTGGTGCAGCAAAAAAAGTCAACTGCCAAAACGTCCTCGGATGCTAAACTAAACATCACGAACGTATTTGGTATTAAAGATATTTAAAAATAACTACCCAAGAGTCCAATTCTGGACACAGGACAAAATCATAATTTTGGGTCAAAATGATGTCCACCGTTAGACCCACTTTGCACCGAAAAGTGTGCCAGTATCTACGGTCTCTAAATTCGTCAAACTATATGTCTATGGGTACGGTTTGACAATACAAATCCAGCCTTATATCTAAAGTTAGATTTCGGTGGGCCATGCACAATTTTGCCCGTTGGAACTGGTCGCGGGCCCGCCAAAAGGGGCATTCTGGTCGACCTTCTTAGAATCGGACCAAACTTGGCATACAAGACCAAAAAAATACGATCCTATTAGCATAAATTTTGTCTCGAGATGATGAACATGCATGAAGTTAGGGACAACTTTACAAAATGGTCGATACGGGGTATTTTGACGGATACACCTCGTCTTCGTCATCACGCACAACGAAATCGAGTTCTGTCGAATCCCCTACATCGGCAACATCCATACGCGTCTTTCGATGCTCATGGGTTGTGACTACGTTATCCGGTTTTTTAGGGCGCATGTCGTATCGGTGAAAATTCTAGTTTTTCCAAAACAGTTTATCATATTTTTCCTTATTTTTCTAAATAATTTATCTCACTGTATATTCAACAAGAATTAAAAGTGATAACAGGGTTTTATTATTTATATAGTCTATAATTCCATTTAAATATATTCCTCGAAACTGCGCAATGGACAGATTTTAGACTGCTCTGTTTTTTTCATGTTTTAGTATTTTTTTTTTCTGATTTTGATTCGACTTCTCATCGAAATCATACAAGTTCAATCCAAACTAATTGCTAGGGTTCAAAGATGGTTTGGTTGTCTAAGCGTAGGATTTTACAGCTCGAAATTTTACTAAGCAAGGAAGAAAAAAAGATGGAAAAATGGGTACTAATACTACAAACTGCTGTGATTGTTGCTGCTGTCCGCGCAATTTGCAGCGGCCCTGACCGCCGGTAACTGCCTCACGGCGGCTCTCGCGGTGGCACCCTAACCTCGTGCTGGAGATGTGTTGCATTTGCTAGCAAGGGTTAGGGTTTTGTTCCACTTCTCTTCCTCTCTCTCTCTCTCTCTCTCTCTCTCTCTCGATTTTTGTATATATATATAGTTACTACTATATTAAAGACACTGGTGCTTGGGTTTCAAAGGCTCGGGTTTGGGCTATGTGGGGAGAGGGTTTTGTTTTCTTTTCTTTTTTTCCTTTTCTATCTATATATACATACATACATATATATTATATATATATATATAATATATATATATATATATATAAGCGGACGGGTTCTTTAAATCCACTCGCGGGTCAGGCAAGGGGATCCTATCATCCACCATCTTCATCATTAGGGCAAATGCGTTGAGCAGAAACCTTAACAAGATAACGAGCTCCCCCAACTTCCAGTACTACCATACGGCTAGCGGTTGCCCGATCATCACCCACCTGGCCTTCGCTGACGATATCCTTATATTCTCATCCGGAGACGCAGGATCGGTGGAAGTCGTCCACAAAACGCTCCAGATCTATGAAAGGTGCTTCGGGAAGAAGATCAACCCAAAAAAGAGTGTTATATACACCCACCACAATATCAAGAGAGAACAAGCGGCTAGAATTTCAACCACCACATCGTTCCCCATCAAACACCCTCCAGTCCTCTATATCGGGTGCCCCCTGGTGTACGAAAAATCTAATGCCGGGACCTTCGAGAACCTGACCAATCGCATCAGGAAGAAGCTCGAGGGCTGGCACAATGCCACCCTATCCCTAGGAGGTAAGATTATTCTCATCAATCACGTCCTCACCTCCATTCCCATCTACACCCTGACAGCGTGCTCATCCCCCAAGAAAGTCCTATCCTATATCGAGAGCATCTTCAGCAATTTCCTCTGGGGCACAGCGGCGGCCACGAAAAGCACCATTGGGCTAGCTGGGACACCATGGCTTGGCCCACCGGAGAGGGGGGCCTGGGTTTTACCAAACTTTTCTACATTGTCAATGCTTTTTCGATAAAATTGTGGTGGACGCTTCGCACCAGTAAAAACTTATGTTCCAGATTCATGAAGGCCAGATACTTCAAGAATATTCACCTGTCTACGGCCATCGCTAATAGCAGATTATTCGCGGCCTGGCGCCGCATCCTTCACGGGCGGTCCCTTGTCGAACCAGCGATTCGCCTTAAGGTGGGCATCGAGGAAGCATCATCATTCCTAGAGCGCTGGGTTGGCGATTTCTTACTTTCCAATACTTCGGCGGCTCCTAGGAACATCAATATCAAGGATCTGTGGGACCCTCCTAATAACACATGGAACTGGAACAAAGTCAGCTCATGGGCAGGGCCCAAAGCAACCGATTACATCCGTCGTAGCGGTTTAAGGATCGGACCGGACGCAGATAAGCTCGAGTGGTCACCCGACGGTGCTGGCGCCTTCTTGATTAAGTCCTCCAAAAGCGTTATACTAGGCAACACGACCCCGTACCCTACCATTGCCTCATTCTGGCAGACATGCATCCCCAAGAAGTGGTCTTTCCTCATCTGGAGATTCCTTTGCAATATCCTCCCCACTGACGACAACCTCAACACTATCGGGTTCAGCCTTGCCTCGGCGTGCACATGCTGCTCTGATCGACAATTTGAAACAGCCAACCACATCCTCAATCAGGGGGACCTACCGGTCAAGGTCTGGAGAGTTCTCTCTCAGTGCTGTAGATTGCCTCATGGAGGCGACAACTTTCACCAACTCCTGGCCAATTGGGCTTTTGCGTCCCATGGCCACCAGATCGTCACCGCGGCCGCCACGTGGGTAATCTGAAAAAATCGAAATAAGGCGAGATACGAAGGCCACCAGTACAGTGCTGACCAACTAATTTGAGAGACCATTCGTCAATGCGACAAACGAAGACCCCTCTGTAGGCATGGCCAGGAGGTCTCCTAGAACTCTCTTCTATCCTCGGCTTAGCCGTTTTGTTCCTTGTTTGCCTCTTCTTTTGTCAGTATACGTGTATAGGCATCCACATTTTTTGCCTCTAGGTATACTTGTAAAGGTTCGACCTTTTCGGCCTTATTCAATAAATTGGTAGGTTGGTTCAAAAAAAATATTTTATATATATACACTAAAAATCTAAATAAATTTATGAAAATCCAAAAAAAATCCCCATAATATTTTTAAAATATTTGAATAAATATTTTTTTGTAAAAGTTTACCTATTATGACTATAACAAGACTATAAAATAGATTAAAATCAAACACAAGCTATCTAGAATGTAATACTATAATTTATATTAAATAAAAATAATTATAATGGTAATAATAAATATTTGAAAACTTGTTAAATAAGACTACCTTATAAATTATAAAAATCTATAAGACCCCACACTTTCATATCATGCAAATTATTTTTGACATGTAAAATATTTATATTTAATAAAACCACAAAGCTCATATATTAAAATTATCCATTAATAAAATTAACTAAATATTGTTTATAAAAATTTTGGAAAACAGGGGGTCTACATCATGCTAGTGACCTTTCATATAGATTGGGTTAGTATAATTGGGGAAATCCGTATACGTGTCGTAGAATTGAGTCAAAAAGTGTATGCATGATACGAATGAGTCAAGGAAGGTGTGCACGTTATGCAACACAATTATGAAGCCTATGATTTGGCTATAGTAGAGACACGTGCTTCGACACAAGATGTGGCATCGTATTCCAAATTGTTGACATAAGTTCACCCAGTTTATGATTGAGTTAATTTCATGTTGAAAAGGAAAGGCTAGAAGGTACGTATGGGTAAGTTGATACCATTGAGTAGCAAGATTTTGGTCTCACAAATGGGCTTTATGGTATGATTACTCTGTTACGAAACAAGGGTGCCACGACCATGATGTTATTGCACAAGTATGGGTATTATAGCACGGTTATGATGTTGCAACACGAAGTAAGTTTTATAGTGTATGTCATGAACTGATCCTAAGGCAAGATTAGAAAGACCACAAAAGAATAAGTCAAACTCACTAAAATAAGGTGTTGGTTTTGTATGGGCGGGCGAGGAGCTCACTCACTAGTATGGTTGTGTACTGATACCCCACCAGCTTTCATGTGCAGGTTTACGTATCAGTACGCTCAGGGCGGAGCTCGCTTGAACGTGCTGAGGCATGGAGTTCCTTAGCGTTTTGAGGTATGCGATCACGTTGAAGGCTTCACCTATACGAGGCATAATATATGGACAACGCATTCCAAAGCATCTGCAAGTAAACAAGCCTAATGGCATGTTTTACTCTTTTAAGAGATGAGAGAGAACAGAGTAAATTGTATTCTGGGAGAAAGTGAGCTTGAGTGATTGTAATCATGGCCTTGTGTCATTTTTTATTTTGTTGATAATTTAATAAAGATCATTTTGTTTCTATACATCTTATGTTATTCAACTTTACTACTCGGGACTTCTATGCGACGACCCCATCGCTTAGCATGCAATCGACCATTATGGAAAATGCCTTGTGCGAGAGCAACCTAAGCTTGCACGGCATCATTCCCAAGCAAGGACGATCGATTTTGTGGAACCAGGACATGACAGCAGCAGCGGCCTACAAAGTAGCTCCGTTTGGTGCCAACAGGAAAGAGCGGGATGTCGTCTTAAACGCCATCGGCCGCTTCTGGGACAGCTTGAGGGGATAGCTTTGCAAGGACAAGACAAGGGGAAGCAACATGTACATAGGTATAGGACAATGTGGGCATATATATGCCGAGGTGGGTCAGCATCGTCAACTAATACTATGTAGTATGTGGAACCAAAAATGGTGAATGGGCAAAAATATGCATCATTTAGTGCGAAAGAGATTGCTGAAGTGACAAAACATTTGCAAAACACTATTTCATGTATGTTCTTGGTGATAAGATATTTTATGGACAGATACGTGCTTTTGCTGTTAGGGTATGGAGGCCTAAATGTAGTATGGAGTTCTTCGCGAAGGAGGAGAGGTTCTTCTTTGTTTTTAGATTATGGGAGGATATGGATCGTACTTTGCAATGGGGCATGGACTTTTGATGGAAGACTCATAATTTTAAAGGAATTGCAGTCATGGAGGAAATGTGAATAGGATATCCTACACAAGGTGCCGATATAGATCTGGTTTTCCAGTATTCCAATTTCTTATTGGGATGGTAATGTCCCACTCCGTACAGTACATTATGATGAGTCGTTGACTCGAAGAGTTGCGTTGACCTGAAATATGTATCGATGCTAATCGATGCAAAAAGTTATGTTGTCTCGAGGAATGCATCGAGTAAGATTGTTGCAAGTGTTAAGTTGGCCCGAAAGAAAGCATTGAATCGGTTCGAAGATTCTACAAAATCGAATCGATGCAACGCATAAGTTCGATTCGAATGAATATTAATTTTAGTTGGTTTCGTGTGCAGGCTATACTTTACGCTGAAATATAAGTGCTCGACATTTTACCTTGTTTGCAACGGAGTCTGCAAAACTAAATCATCGTCTTGCAACGGACTGAGATATTGGCATGGTAAGCCAAATCGGTTGGATGATTCAAGGGATCACGAAGTGCTCGAATGGCTAAGTCAGAAGAGTTGGCCATTCAACAATGTTATAAATTGAGCCGCATCGGCTCGGCAAAACAACGAGGTGTATCGGCTAAGGTCGGCGGACTTTGACCCTTCTTTTCTACTCCGTCATGCCTAAGTAAAATGTACCACTGCATGAGAGTCCAAAGGCGTGGCTCGATTGAGATAATTCGTAGTACGTGTCGAACAATAGATAGAACAATTGAAATAAAACATGCATCAAATGCACGAGTCACTATTGAACACCGAAATACCGCAATGGTGAGTGCCTCGGTGTGCAAGCCATAAGAACATGGGATAACCGCATCGATGAGTGCCTCCGTGCATGAGTCGTTCATACCTTCGAGCACGAGTTAGAAGGCTAGCACATTGAAAGACTATTGAGACAAGTATCCTAGTGCATGAGCCATGAACATTGAACACTAAGGCAAGAATATGGAATTACGGTATCAATGCATGCATCAAATGCACGACTCGAAAAAAAGAGAATAATGGTGTCAAAGCGTACGTATGTGCACAAGAATCATAAAAGATGGTCTTGTTGCAAAAAAATAGTTGTGGCATGAATGTGACGAAACTGTCGAATGTGGCATGGTGCCTCGTAATGTTCGAGGCCTTCGGGTTTATTCGTTTAATAAATATTGAATTAGGACATGGTGCCATAGAACATTGAAACGAAGAATGAAATCATAAAAATAATGTGAGAACATAGAAAGAGTGAGAACGTTGAAAGAACACAAAAAATATGAAACGATGTGAAGTCTGAGTTTCGGACATAGACTATGTTAGGTTATATGAATTGTTGTATATTGCATGATCAAATAGACTATAAATTAACTCGTGCACGGGTTCATTTCCTCGAACAGATCACCGGGACATCGGGATTGTTCGGCCTAGGAGGAATGAATAATCGTGCCAGTGAGCACTGATGCATTGTGGGACCTTCAGTAAGGATCATAACGTAGGCTGAATGGGTAGCGTCGTAATTCTGGTTGAGAAACATAATTCCATTCTGACATTTGTGAATGTCAGTGATCTTCATATAGATAGGGGCCGGTGAGTTGAATGACACAGGCACACAGAGATCCTATACAACAGGCAATTAAAACATGACAGGAAAAGATGGTAGGCGTATTCACCTTACGTCGGTGCAAGGGTGAGTGCGTCGGTGTTGGTAAGAAGTCGCGCCATGAAACAACACAAGATTGCTAAATGTATGTAATTTAATGATAACATGTTTGCCATAAATACATGCTTTAATGCTTTTGAATATGCCATAAAACATACCTAAGACAAAGATAGAAAGATCACTAACTTGTATACTGTATGATTTAATACATTACTTAATGTCGGTTTAGTAAAGTGGGTCTCTGATCAGTATGCGAGAGGATTAGTACTGACCTTCCACCAGATTACTTGTAGGTTCAGGGAATGGTCTACTCGCAGAGTAGCTTCACTTGAACATGCTGAGGCATGGAATGCCATAGCGTATCGAGACATGCGGCCGTATTGACGCTCGAACTTGTAACAGGATGATGTGGCCGAGATATAGAAGACATGATGTATGGAACGGTAAAATTCTTTGTGGGCAAGAGAGAACTTGAGTGTTGTAAGCCAATTTGGCATGATCTATTTGGGCTATTGAAAGCCGTTGTAATATTGTGCTGCTTATCAAATAAAAAGAATTGTTTCTTATACTCTGTGAAACACAATTATGACTCTATTTTCTTTCGATGCTAATAATCAATCAAGATAACCATTTGAGAACTTGTCATCTTACCTTGTACGAGTGCAACTCCAAACTTGTATGACATCATGCCCCAGCAAGGACGATGATTCGGTAAAATCAATACGATGACGAGCAGTTTTTTGGGTCAGGGCGTGACATGGATAACTCGTTGCTGATGAAGCTAGCCAGTTTGATTAGAAAACCGATCAAAGGAGATAATACGACGATGAACAGAACAAGGGTACAATATGAACGGCTCTTCGTCGAGATTGAGGTGGGAAAACCTCTTCCAAGGGTGGTGGAGTATGAAGTTCCTTCGAAGGAAGTATTCACACAAACTGTGGAATATGAGTAGGTTCCACTGCTATGCCGAAGGTGTATTTTTTAAGGTATGTGAGTGAACAGTATAAAGTTGCTGAGAAGGTAGCTAGAATGTTAGCACAACATTCTAATGGAGAAGATAGGGCCTCTTCGGGAAAGCAAGTAGTTGACACAGTTCAACAAGGGATGGCAGGAGTTTGTGTCTAGGACATATATAGGGTTGGAGCATGGGCGTGGATTGGATAGGGCGTTGGTGGTGTTGGATGTGTCTAATATAGTGTCATCTGTAGGGGGTGGAGGCCCTTCAAGGGATGCGGTTATGGTGAGTCAAGATACGGAAGGGATGTGGAGTGGGCATGGGCTATAGATCGAGATGGTTCTACCTGGTATGTGCTCACAAAGGCCGGTCAAGGGTAGCGGTAGAGTTTTCGTCGATGGTGATGGGCCAACATCCTCTTTGCCTGGCTTGGAAGCGCGATCGTTTGCTTTTCAAACTAGGAAGGAGATTCACGTCGGTATGAGGACCCAAAGGAGCACTACTACAATATCACCTTTTAGCGGCTCCCAAAAATGTCGCTAAAATGGATGAAAACGTCGCTAAGTCTAATTTTTGACGTATTTAGCGACATTTTATGGTTGTCACATACTGAAGCATATATCAACCTGAGGAAATCACCATCACTAACCTGGTATGAATTTCTTGACTGTAGAAACACAGTCCTCAAACCATTCAAGCTCAGCTATTTAGTCAGAAATTTATATATATCCACTGCAGTCAAGTTAGAGGTTTACTAAACAAGTAATCAAAAAATCCCATTACTATAACCTAGTAAGCTGATCCATGTACCTGAGCCGGAGGGGTCGGGGCAGCGACTCGACGGGGATGGGTCGTCGGGGCAACGGCTCGACGGGGAGGGAGTCGCCGATGGGAGAGAGACATGGAGTCGCCGGTGGGAGAGGGGCACCAAGGGGGTCGCCGAAGGGGAGTGGGGCACCAAGGGGGTCGCCGAGGGGGAGTGGGGCACTGAGGGGGTCGCCAAGGGTAGGGGCCGAGGGGGGATGGGTCGGGTCGCCGAGGGGGGGTGGATTGCTGAATGGGGAGGCGGTCGCCGAGGACCGGAGGGAGGGATATAGGAGGCCGAGGGCGGAGGGGGCAGGAGGCCGACGGAGGGAGGTGGAGGAGGGGCGGGGGATCGTGTAAGACCCAGTTTTCTAAAATTGGGGTATTTTTGAAAAATTATTATTTTTATTATTTATTAATGGTGTTTTAGTCATGATATGATTTTTGGTGATTTTAGTTAATTTAAAATTATTTTCTAAGTCATGTCTTATGACTTTGTGATTTTACTAGTGTAACCCTATTGTAAACCCTAGAGATTTCATAACCTAGAAACTAACCATGATCATGTGAGCCTAGCCATAGGTTTAGAACATCAAATTAGGGCTTTTTAGTCAAAAGGGTATTTTGGTAATTTATTAGAATTTATTTGGAATTATTTGGATTTATGTGTTTTTATTATTATTTAATTAGTGGATTAGTGTCATGTTAGCCCTAACCTAGTTTACCCTAACCTAGAGATTAGCAACTAACCTAGAAGACTAAGTGTAGGTATTTACTTTATGTTGTAAATATCTTAGGATTGAAATATCTTAGATATTTGCTTTATAGATATTTTTCATAAAACCTAGAAATATCTACTTGGTCCAAGACTTAGAAGCTAAGTTAGCAAGGTGGAAAGGAACCCTAAATATCCACCCTACCCCCTTCCATATAAACACCCCCCCCCCCCCCCCCCCCCCTTCATTCATGCTATTTTTCATTTCACAAAAACCTAGTTTTCCTTCTACTTTCACACCCTCACCACTTAACCAATTTAGCTCCAAATTGAGCCCAGTTTCTTACATTAGACTCCCCTACACTAGAGGATACCAATTGTGGCTTGCTAGCAAGGATTTGTGAAGCTTTGGACATTGGGAGTCGAAGAAGGATTTCATTCAAATAGTCCTATATTTGAGGATTTTGCACTCATAGGTAACATGCCCTAAAACCCATTAATATTGTGTTTTCTCTTCATAGTTACATACATCTAGGTACCATGGAACTGTAGGTCAAGTTTGGTAGGAAGTAGGTTCGATTTGGTGTCCGTATCGGACACGTATCTGTGTCTAAATTGCAGTGTTTGGTGAAATGCCACTTAGGATTTAATGTTGTATTTTTGTAAAACAAATTATATTTTTGGGTAGCCCTAGATGTGTAGGACACGATTCCCTAGGACTGAGCATGAATTGGACACTGTTCGTGTCCAAAACAGGACACGAACCCACTGATTTTAACACACTGTTTATACTGTGCACGCTGTAAACACGCAAGTGTTTGACACTTCGTGTCGTGTCCACACGTGTTGTGGACACGATACAGTGACCTAGACACATACCCTGACACCTCACCTATCCTAGGACACGACCACGACACCATAAGTTGCACACACGTGGCCCTAGACTGGTCGACACGCGTGCACGACGCAGTACGACAGTGCGCGCGGCTCCCCTGCTGCTGCACATCTCGTACTCGCTGCACGTGACACGTGGACACGTGCCACTTGGCACGAGGGTAGGGTCACCCTCTGACAACCTACCCATGAAGTTTCATGCGCCCACGTGTCGAGTCGGACACGCACGAAAGCACGCACGGGGAATGCACTGTGCGCGCGGCTGTCGAATTTGGGCACTGATACGCGTGTCCCGTGTCTCGCACACGCGACGTGGACACGTGTCAGGATGTCCTAACCCTAGCCCTACACTAGGTCGACACTGGGACACAACCACGTGGGTTGTGTTGTGTCGTGTCGTGCACACGAACGACATGAACTCGTGCACGACGCTGTGACACTGTGGTGTCTGAATTTACCCGATTGGGTATTTTGACTCCTGGACACGTTGTGTCGTATCGTGGTGGACACCTAGGGACACACATGACACGTGTACACCTAGGGGCTCGATTACCAACCATTAGTGTCGAGCCATAGCTCGGTTTAGTGCACGAATTTGGGATTACCTAGTTCGAGTGCACAGTGCACTTATTTCCTGATTTTGGGATTAATCCCAGTTTTTCAGAAATGAAATTCAAAACCTATTTTGATATGATTAATGCATGTATATATATGTATTTTCAGTGTATAAATACGTAGTATATATGTATACGTGAGTGTGGGTGAAATTTGGGGGTATTTGGTAGAGTATAGGTGGAGTTATATATATATACATATGTATGTATATATGTTACTGTGTATGTGTGTGTTGAGGGCTGGATTTGGTTCCAGGAACCACCCCCCTTCCCTTCCTGTGTGTCAGTGTCCCTCTCCCTCTATTCATTCTCTCTCTTACTCTATGTTTCTCTCTCTCACTTTCTCTCTATATATATATGTAATTTATATATATATAGTTTCTTCCCTCTCTATATGTAAGTTTTATATATATATATATATATATATATATATATATGTATATATATATATATATGATATATATATATATGTGGTATTATATATAGGTTGGATATATATGTATGTATACATAGAGGGTATATGTAAATAGGGATATATATATCTATATTATATACATTGATGTATATATGAGAGTATATATATATGCATTATATAGGTAGCTGTATATATATATATATATATATATATATATATATATATATATATATATATATATATATGTGTGTGTGTTAGTGTCTAGATATCATAGCCTATGGCCTATGGCCCATGACCTATGAGTCTAGAAATGACCAACAGGTCTAGTTGACTAGTTTGACTATAGGTTGACCATTGTTGACCATGGTTGACCAAAGTCAACTATAGGTCAAACCTTGACCTAATTGACCTAGAATGGACTTAGATGGACTCTAAATGACTTGGTGACTAAGGTTTGACTAAACCCTAGACTGTAAACTAGTTGGTTAGGGTTTTGACCTATATAAGGGTATTATTGTAACTTGAGTTATATGGGTAGTCCCATGTAGATGAAGATATGTATGGGGTTAAGTGAGATAATAGGAGTTGAGTCTTGATTTGAGTTAGAGTATGGATTTGCTTGATTATAGGGTTAAGTTTGGTTTGTACTATATGTATTTGTGAGTGATATACCTTGTATAGGAAGTTGGTTATACCTTAGCCTAGTATTATAGTATCTTAGGTATTCTAAGACAGGTTAGCCTATGTTTGGTTTTGAGTTAGCCTTATAGGGTTTGACTGGATGTTGACCATTAGTCAAGATTAACCTAATTATCTTATTGACTAGTCTATGATTAACCAAAACCTTAGTTAGTCTAAGTTTGACTTAGACTTGACCCAGATTGATCATGTTGACTAGTATTTGACTAGTTTGATTAGAGTGTTGACCAGGAGTTGACTTTAACCTAGATTAGACTTGTTTAACCTTGTTTGACCTTGTATGACTTAGTTTAACTTCTTGTGACCTAGTATGACTTGATTTGACTTAGTTTGACTGTAGTGTTGACCAAGTTTGACTTTGACATAGATTGGCTTAGAATTCATATAGATTGCATTGTAGATTTCATTTACCTTCATTTTGGACATGTCATAACTGTATTGCTCTATTTTAGGATATTGTGACCCTGGTACAGACATCTGATATTACACTACTCTTTCCAGAGTAACAGGCGAGTACATTCTCTGATAATTCTCTCATTTATTTGTCGATTACTGTATTTCAGTTCTAGTTAGTTCTATGTGATTCTCTGTATCAACACGTATGGATATTTTTGGATTCATGTATGCGACACATACCTTACTTACTGATCTCTATTACTGGAATCACTGGAATCATTCTGGAATCATTTCTGGAATCATCATTTGGCCGGACTCATCTCGATTTTTGTGTCTTGTACTGGATTCACTTGCTGGGCGGGGAAATATTGAGTAAGACATGTAGACATACCCCAAATCCGGACTCTCCTACTAGAATCTACCGAAAGCATAGCCATCTCTTGCCCGATCAGTGAGAGATATGCCTGATACCTACAGCCGTTTGCATGTCGACCTCGGTATTTTAAAACACACTGTTAGATCATAGTTGGACTCACCCTGGTTTCATTGATCACTGCTGGACTCATCTTATACTGGAAATTATCTGGTATTAGATTATATGGACTGGACTCACACTGGAATTATATTAGACTTATATCGTACTGTCTGGACTCACACATGATATTCTAGTTCAGTTAGCTTTTATTACAGTCTTCATTGCCATGATTCTTCTCTTGTTTTAGTTACCTTTCTTTTCTTGTATCTTACTGTGTCTCTGTGCCATCATTACCTGCATAGAACTGCCATGCTCATCAATAAAACTGTCTATAACTGCTTTATAGTTCTTTGTCATTTACTTGGGTTTTTCTTGATGAGTTGTGCTCGTTCCCGTCCTGATTGGACCTGTTGAAAATATTACAGATGATAATCCTGAGGACACATGCCCTGCTTACCATGGACCTGGCGAGGGATTAGCTACCTTTGGTCCCGACTCTCAGGAGTGATTCAGGAGATTAGCTAGTAGACTACTTTAGCTTTCATGTTTTGGCTTGATGTATTAAAGTTAAGATATTGAGTCTGTATTAAGTTGGTTTGAGATATTGGAGTATTATTTTAGCAGTTAGTTGTTATTGTCTTTAATTCCTTAAGTATAACTTCTGTGTTATCTTTTCGTGCTTAGACTGTGTTTGAGTAGATCATACCCTTTACTTGCCCTCCATTCGGAGCTGATATCTGGACAAGTACTTTTTATACTCACTGCATGAGATTAGTTAGCAACCTAGAACAGCTTACTACCGCCGACACTGCGGCGTAGGCTGGACGTAACCACTTCTCGTGCCCCTATACAGGGTACGGGTCATGACAGATCGAGAGAATTTGGGAGAGAGGGAATTAGAAATTTGGAAGGGGGAGGGAAAAATGAAAAGTCGAAACATGGAGCCCTATTTGACGAAATTCAACGACGTCATCAAAGGACGTCGCTAATATCCTAAACATTAGCATCATTCAGCGACGTCTAGCGACGTAAATTTCTAATACGCTTTTAAGTAGTCACAATAGGCCGCTGAACGTCGCTAATTTTTTTTTCTGGCGACGTTCAACGACGTAAATAAAACACGTCGCTAATATACTAAATATTAGCGACATTTTTGCATGGATTCACTAAAAACGTTGCTAAATTGACTGATTTGGGTAGTGGAGGACTCGGGAGGCAAAGGGGTTCCGGAGGGCTCCAATCCTCATCTGGTTGGAGGTGAGAGTAGGAAGAGGCATACGACGTGTACCCAAGATGACATATCTACATCACTGCGATCCCATATGTGTCTTGATGGACAAATTTTAGTTAAGGAAAATCCAGAGTGGCAGTTACTGCTCCAGAACGAGGCTGAAGGAGGTGGTATGGCGCTTGGCAATTCCCATACGTCAGGCCCATAGACGTGCATGGGGGACATCAATATTGATTAATGTCTATGATAACTTGAAAAGTACGTGGTGCATGTTTGATTTATAGATGGGAGGAGATCAAGGATGTGGTGCGTCGAAGCAAATAATCTATTATTGCTCTACTAGAGACAAAAATTAATCGAAAAGAATGTTGGTGTAGCAAACTTCGGTGCATCGGGCTCATGTACATAATCTACACTTATGCACTATCATACCTGGGTTCGATAGGATACAGGTAGTTCGGATGGTCATGTACTATTTACCTCGGAGCAGGCTATTGCTATTGTGTTTAGTAATATGGGAGGTCTTCAATTTATTTTTTGTGTGGTTTATGGTCATAATCATAGATGACATAGGGAGTTATTATGGTAAGAGCTGATTAATCCCAGTTACTTGGCATAATCTGTATACTCAGGTTGCTTGTTGGTTATGGGAGATTTTAATGCGCTATTGTATAGTCATGAGAAAATTAAGGGCCGAAAAGTCTCGAACAATATTCTTCAAGACTTCCAGAACTGTCTGATGTAGTCAAAGCTGTGGGGTTTGGAAAGAATGGGCCATATATCATCTTGGAATAACAAGGCTATACGGACGATGGTTTGCAACTGGATTGGGCATTGGGAAATAGCGGCTGGTTTGATAATTTCTCATATGTAGTTGCAGAAGGATTGGCGGCAGGGACGAGCGATTATTCCCCGTTCCGGGTAATGATTACAGGTCCAGAGGTGAGACTCTCACAACCTTTCAAATATAATAATGCATGGCATTTAATAGACGACTATGAGAAAGTGGTCCACAGAGGGTTATAGGTGGTCATTCTCGGGCATCTTCAATTTTATTTTATTGGTCGTCTTAAATTTATCAAAGACGGTCTTAAAATATGGTGTTATAACCTTCTACCGGAGGTTTTGGCCTCGAAGGAGAGGGAACTGGAGAGTTTAAGCATCCTTGCATACAGATGGGTTGAACCCCATGTTAGTGGCCGGGGAGAAATGTTTAGTGGAGGAAACTGGGCGTCTGTGTATGGTGGAGAAGATACATTTGGCTCAATGCACTAAATTCTCTTGGCTTCAAGAGGGTGACAGATGTTTGTAGAAGCATGGAAAATAATAAAGAGAGATCCATGCGGCCAAGAAACCCCATGCGGCTCAGATAGCCCATGCGGTTCAGAAAATCCATGCGGCTCAAACGAGTCCATGCGGTTCTGTGATCACCATGCGGCTCAGAAGAAAAGACACGTGGCTTGCAAAATAGTTTTTCCCTCCGCACTATACTGCATTAATTGCTTGAACGGCTGACCACTCTGACGAAGCGACAGGCCTGACATAAAGAGGCAATTATGACTCTGTCATAATGACAGAATCCTAGGAAATCAAAGAAAATCTCTGACACAACCCCCCCGAGATCCAGAAAACGCCACGCAGCTGGGACACGTGGACAGCCATATGCGGCTCGAGCGAGACCCCCCTATGCGGCTCAAGCTGAAGTTGTTCTATGCGGCCCAGATCGAGATAGCCCTATACGGCTCAAGCAGACGCAGCCCTATGCGGCTCACAAGGATCAGCCCTATGCGGCTCATAAAGATCATCTCCATGCGGCTCACTACCCATTATATGGTCCAGATTATCATGTGGTTCGAAGATTTGGGGTCCACTCCCCAAGCTGCCCTGACACGTGGCCAGGCTTATGCGGCTCAAACTTTATACGGTCCAATCCTTATGCGGCTCAGGGACTCCCAGGACACGTGTCATAAATCTAATCAATTTTCCAGATTTACCGTAATCAAAGATTGGGTCAAATCCCAATAATCTGGGACACATGGCAGGAGAATGAATTAAATTTATTCATTCAGATTCGCAGACATCAGCAGATCATCATCGTGGAGATTTATTCTAATCAGCACTAATTACTGATAGGATTTGGTGCAATCTGTACTAAATGGCCCAGATCCATTACACTCCAAATTAATGGCCCAGATTGATCGATCAACAGGCCGCCGCCACTTTGAGGGGCAATCATTGTGAACCCTAATGAGGTCCCCCCATTCTTATAAATAGCAGGGTGCCATTCCCTTGTAAGATATATACACACATACGCACACATACATACAGAAAGGAGCACTTTTCGAGATCAGAGAGAGCACCAGAATACTTGGAAAGAGAGAGCGGAGAGAGATCAAAGAGAGCATTTATTCAACGCCGAGCAATCTTCTGGAGCCAAGGCTGCATACCGATCGTCCAAGGAGTAAGGCAGAGCTGCCGTCGCTTTTTCGAGCCTCTATCGTCACCCCCCAGAATCTAAAATAAACCATTATACTTAGACTGCTGTACCTAGGCTTTCGTCCCTATGCTTTCTTTGTACAAGCGAGTTTGTAACGTGAAGTAAAAGTCCAGTCCTCCGATAATTGTTCTGCACTTTTATATTTCATGGCAAACACGATGGCGACTCTGCTGGGGACAAACTTCTCCACGGTTGAGGAGTTGGTGATGCAGTCGAATGCAGCCAAGCTTGGCTCCACGCAACAGAAGATGGTCGTCCATTTCGACCAACAGGCGTTTGAAGAGATACTCTCTGAAGGAAGTGCTGGCCCGATCCAGAAGCGAACCCGCACAAGAAAAGCTCGCTGCGAGTGGAGGCCAAAATCATTTGCTCCTCCACAAGCTCTGGACGGGGTGCTCACTGCTACCCAAGACGGCGAGGGCGATTCTCATACGGCTCCACTTCGAGCCGTAGAGAACTCTGCTGTCCCCAAGTCCGCAGAGGAAAGCACTACGATGCTGGACTTGCAGGGACAAAAAGCGACTCTATGCGCCCCAAGAAGAAGCCGAGCACTCCTGTGGCCAAATCTGCCAACCACATGCAGGAGGCTCATGCGGGTGGGCCTACCAGCCGCATGAAGAAAATCCATGCGGACAGATCATCCAGCCGCATAAAGAAGACTCATGCGACAGAGACTCCCAGCCGCATGAAGAAAGCCTATGCGGTAGCCTATGCGGCTACGTCTGCCAGCAGCATACGGACTACCGATGACAGCCGCATGACGCCTACTCCACGCGGCTCTGTCTTCGACCGCCTCTCGTACGGTCTTGATCTCTTGTGCTCCCAAGAAGATATGTCTGACTCTCTCCAATATCACTTAGACTCTTCCTACTATGTGCCCTTATGCACTAGAGCGAAGAAGTCTAAAGCAGCACGAGCCTGGCGAGTTCGGTCCGCTGATCTGACCTCTAACCATCCGAGCGTTCCGTATACTGTTACGCCTCGGATGGAAAGTTATACAGAACCACTCGAGTCCAGCCCCCGGCGGCAGACGGACAGAGAGGTACGCAAAAGTCTTCCAAAATCTCGAAAGCAAACATGGTCGGTCCAGACCCATCTGACTTGCGTGAGGCCATCCTCCACAAACGCAAGGAAAGAGAAGATGCATCAGGGTACAAAGAGTCCTTCCACGGACGTCACTGTACCCAAGTCATCGTCAACTGCTGCTGCAACAGCGCGACGGTACGAGAAGACCGACAGTCTGTCTTTCAAAGACTACAACAACCATCTTCAGAAGACGAGGCACTCCCCGTCGTCTCCTGCAACTCTGCTCGGAAAGTCCCCGCCGATGGGAAAGAGAAGAAGACCAGCGCCCCTTGCCCAAAGATATCAACCACTATGAATAAAAGACTGTCGTCTAAGCGGGTGCCTGCCACCGGAGTTTTCCAAGGTACCCGTTCCAAGACAAAATTTGCTATAGTGGGAGACTCGTCGTCCACACCACTGGGGGTTGCTGGGACTGGGGGTAGCACTCCTCTGAACCTCTACGACAACCCGATGTTCCAAGAAGACGAGCCGGGGGAGACAACTCTCCTATCAGATGCAGCAAACCTCGACGTCCTCGAGGACGTCCACAACTCCCAAGATGAGGCGAATTCGGAGACTGGGGGTACTATTCTTTCCGAGTCTGAATCAGAAGGGAACATACCCACATACCCCGATGACTTCTCGCTACAGGGGTACGATTCGGAGGGCGCTTCCTCCACCGCTCCGTCTATCTCTCCTCATGTGAAGACGGTATTCATGACAGACAGCAGCCAAGGTGGTTCCAGCGATCGCCAACGCATCGACATGTTCGAAGCCATATTGCTTGTCTTGGTCAAGTCTGTGGATGAAATCAAAGCGGCCCTTCCAACTCTGCAAGGAGGGATGCCTGGCCAAACAAGCGCAGGACCTGCGGTCAATGCGGACTCGAACTCAGCAGCACCGAACCCGGGCAACAGTCCTTCCGAAGTAACGGGCCCCACCGCTGTGGATGTGGCCCGAGAAGCAAGAAGAGAGGTCCAGGATCTCCGAGCCATGTTTCACGCTAGAAAAACCTCTCAAGACCTCAGAATACGGCAACCATACCCTGCTGCATGTAGGGATGTCCCCTTCCCGCCAAGATATAAGCCGTTCAATATCAATCCTTATGATGGCAAGACCCCCGCAAGTCGGTACATCACTTACTTCGAGGTCACCACCGACCATCTGCCTCATGACGATGCCATTCTCACACAATTATTCATCGGAGCATTGGAAGGGGTCGCCTTAGACTGGTACTGCAACCTGCCAGACAACTGCATCCACTCCTTCGCCAGCTTCAAGCGCATGTTCTTAGAGAGATTCTACAAAGTAGGGCAGGACATCACAATGTCCACCCTCATGGACGTCGTCCAAGGGGAGAAAGAGCTAACAAGAAACTATATCGAGCGGTTTCACCAAACCTCAATGAAGCTGCCATCCGGGAATCCCGATTCCTCCTTGATCAAAATTTGCCAAAAGAGATTGCTCCCAACAATCAGTCTCTGGATGGACGAGAGTCAATTCAAGGATTGGAAGACATTCATCATCAGCGCCACAAGCACCGAAGAACGGTTGAAGAAGGCTCGCCAATTGGGACTGCACATCTCAGACGGAGAGAACAAGGGCAAGTGTCCCAACAACGACAATGGGGGTAGCCCCTCCAACAATCGGAATAGCAGGGGTAAACAGGCTATGGTGGCCGATACAGCACAGAAACCTGAGCCAAAGCCAGCAGACAAACAATGGCCACAAATCACTTACTCCTTCGAAGATGGTCACGTCAAGCCCATCTTGGACATGCTCATACAAGGAGACAGAATTCAGCTTCCTCCACCAAGACGGAAACCGCGGCCGGCAGAGATGGAGAACCCAAAGTACTGCCATTATCATCGCTACGTCCACTATGCTATACACGACTGCTACCAGCTAAAATGGTATATTCAAAATCTCATCGATTCGAACGCACTGGCTATCGATTTCAAAGAGGTAACCGTGGCAGCCAACATGGTGTCAGTACAATTCGGCAGCTTTCCTCCGACGGAAACTCAAGACGGTGTGGTTTCCATCCCTCTGGTGATAATGGAGATTGCTAATCTTCCACCTTCCCGAGATCAGGCTGCTGGTCTAGTGCCCCTCACCACATCACGAGGTATGAGCACCCTGAATTTCGGGTTGATTTTTTTTTTATTTATTTTCGGATTGATTTTATTTTCAATAAATATTTTATTCTTTTATTTATCTTTAAGTGTACTTTCCCGTGCCATCGATATTTGGAGTATCAGGGATGTTCAACTCTGGAAATCTTCTTCATGAGTTTTGGAGTGGACAGGATTACCTTCATGATGGTATATAGTGTCCCATCCAAACTTGTTCCCTTGTGCTCTTTTTGCTTCGCTGAACTTTGGGTCGAATTAGACCGTTTGATTATTAATTGATTTTTTCACCCTTTTCCTTGATCATTATTAGCACGTTACCATGACTTTTAATTTGGGAGCGCAAGACCAGTCAGTTTCTTGAAACCAACTTCTCATGCTTGATCTACTCGAGACGCTCGTCACCCATGACCTTCGTGTCCCACTCAGACACGTTATTTTGTGCTCTATTTGATTCGTACAACTTTCCTGACACGTGACCCGATTTTATTTCACCCCACGGTGTCACATTTATTTTCCAACTTGATTTGTGGGTCCCCTGTCGACCAAAACCTGTCAGCCCCAACAATGGACATGGCCCACTTTGAGTCTACTATCCGTCCGCCACTTGTGTCCCATTTATTGGAATCCTCATGTGCTACTTATTTACTCATGATCATCAACACCTAATTTTAATTCGATTTTTTGCTCAATGTCTGGTTTTGGACCCAATCCGGCTCCACCGAGTCCAGTCCAGCTTTGTGTTGTCCTCTATCATGACACCCTCATATTTTTTGCCCAAAATATCAAGTATTCATTTTACATATTTTTCTATATTATTAGATTATTTCCGTTGAATTAAATCTCTATAGGATTAACCAATTTTCCTCTAATTTATTCCTAGCCATAGATCTCCCTACGTTTAATCCTATCCATTAATTTCCCCCATAGAAACTTTTTCTCCAACACCCATGCATTGGCCGGCCCTAATTTTTGGTGGAGATAATCTCTTTCTCTCTCTTTCCCTCTCTCTTAATTTACTATTACTCTCCTTCTCTCTCTCTTACTTTTCTCATGCAAACAAAATACCAACAACAGCGAACAACTTCAACACCATAGCTCCCATGGCCGAGCACCCATCCCTGAACCCGACCACCTCACTCCAACCACCCCCTTGGCCAGCCTCGCCGTCGGCCATCGCCGCCACCCACCACAGTTCCTTCTCTCCTCCTCCTCTCCTTCAAATCGAACCACCATCAAAACCGCCGCCAACACATCACCATTCCAGCCATCTACCTCCTCGCCTCCACCTTAGCCACCAGATCCGCCGCCTGCCCCCTGGCCGCACCGCCTGGTCTGGCTGGCCAACACTAGTGCGCGCGGTACTGTAGCAGCAGCTGCACTACTGGAGCAACACATGGGCCGCCGTAGCCCCCTGGCAGTGCACCCCCTCTCTCCGAAACCTTCCCTGACGGCCACCGTCCTCCGGGACGCGCCGTCGAGGCGATTCGTGCGTTTTGCACGACGTCCCGTCGTGACGCGCGCGGGATCGAGTTCGTTTTGGCGCTCCGTCGCAGCGACTTCGCGCATGTTTTCCCGAAGATTCGACCGTTGGATCGGTGATTTATTCACTCCGTCGCAATTTCGGTATATCCACCTTCGCTCATGTCAATTTTTGTCCGTTAATTTTATCGTTTGATACATGAAAACCGGCCACCAAGTTGACCGTTTAAATTGTATTAAATTTGGACAGTTTCGTGGGACCAACTTCGTCAGCTTGTATCTACTCCACCGCAGCTCCGTTTGGCGTGCTACTAGTTTCGGTGCGAAGCTGGTATAACCCTCTTGCTACCCCCCAGTTTCCTTTCATTGTGAGCTTGTTTGATTGGTTGAATTCGACGCCAAAGTTGGTCGTCCGAATTCGTAATTTTCAACTTGTAAAATTCTATTTTTGAACACGGGACTCCAGATTTCATTTCTGACACCACCAGTAGACTTGTGGCGTCGTTCTGGCATGTTTTCACATAAAATTTGTTAGATTTGGAGAACGTGGGCCCTGGCACGTTTTTCGGTGCAAAGTGGGTCTCACATTCTGCGTCAACGGGACTTTTTGACGCCGGCTCATCGGAATCCAATTCCGGGTATACCGTTAGTTCGTATCGTCATTCTGGACTCGTTGACATATAATTTGCTAGGTTTTGGTGGACATTGGGTCTGGCACGCATTTCAGTGCAAGTCGGATACCAATATCCGGGTCAACGGGTCATTTGAGATCGGCTCATCGGAATCCAATTCCGGATATACCGTTTAGTTCGTATCGCCATTTTGGACTCGTTGACATGTAGTTTGCTGAGTTTTGAGAACTTTGGCTCCGGCATGCATTTTGTGCAAACAGGAATTCAAAGTTCTGGTCAACGGGCCAAATTGAGATCGGGTCAACGGAATCCAATTCTGGAGATACCGTTGGGTTCGTATCATCATTCTGGTTTCGTGGACATATAATTTATTATATTTTATTGACTTGTTTTCTTGCACGTTTTTCGGTGCAAAACGGTTCCGACACGGACACCGTTTTGACCCGAAATTACCTTTTTGCCCTTGTGTCCAAATTGGACCGTTGGATAGGCTATCCTAGCAAATTTGACCATTCTGGACACGTTGGCGATGTTTATTTCATCGTCCGACAATGTTTGTTGATAATTTCTCTGAGTCTAACCTTTTTATAATTAATTAATAATTAATTCATATAATGTTCGTATTTCGGGATTAGTACAACAAAACTGAGATCAGCCAATTCCAGTGATCTCACATCGCTGAAATTGATAAGTTGGACACGTGGATCACTATAATAAGATTAATAAACTTACCGATAATCTCCTTATCTCGATTTGCGTGTCGTAAGTTTCGACGTACAAATAACGAAGTACACTTTATATTAGACTAGAATTGACCCTGTTTGACCAGAGTTGACCAATTGACCCAAAGTCAACTGTAAGTCAACACTTGACCTAGTTTGACTAGATTATTGACCGGAGTTGACCTAGAGTTAATTTGACTAGAAGAACCTAGGATAAAAAGATTGTTTGTGGATTCATTTATTAAAACTTGAACACCTTGTAACCTGTGTTGCTTTAAATAGGACTCTGTGGCTTCAGTGGGACCCCCTATACTTATCAACTGTTCAGGTTATCGAGGCGAGTACATTTTCTGATCATTTATATCCTGCTTAGAATTATTTCCTACAGTAGATTACTTTACTTGTACTGTCACGTTGGTCACACGGATTGGTACTATATGGATCCCTTCTTGAGATGTTATCCTTAGGGAGCATCGGGTACTACATGTTCTGTGCGTTTCAATTACATGGCGTATCACTATGCTTCATTGGTTCTTGATCACTTACGACATATACTCTTATGATCGTAGAGTCTTCCTAGAATCCTTATCCCATTTATGGGACTACTATGTATCACCTTCGTGGTCTATCACCTTCGGGGGCTTATCACCTTCGGGGTCTACCTCCTCTTCGGGGGCTGTTACATAGCATCATATAACATAACCTGGCTGGATCCTTGTGTATTGATTGGGGGTACGGGGGAGTAGAATTGGACATGAATAATACACCAGTAGTATCTTATCAGAATTATTCTTAGTGTCTTATCAGAATCATCCCAGGCCATTTACATGTTCATATTGTACTCTGACTCACTAGTCACTGCTAGTTCTCTATGTATAGTAGATATTTCTATTACAGTTCTCTCTCTATTTACATACTATTTTCTTTCAGTACCTGTATCTTACTTACTGCATGATTATATTTTCTAACCTGCTATGATCTGTTGAGATGTACTGTACTCGCTCCAGTCCTGACTGGACCCGTTAATAAATTTTACAGATAGCCTGGAGGTTGCCTGCTAGCCTAGAGGAGACACAGTAGAGGTTGTTTAGATAGTTATTTCATTTTGTCTGTGTTGACACAAAGTCACAGTCAACCAAATATTGACTACATTGACCAAATAATACTTGTATTAATTCAATACGACACACGACGACTGCATTCAGTTCAAGACAGATGACAGCTCAGTCTTCAGCTCTCAGTGTGTTCTGGAGTCTGTATTTATGATTTCATTGAGTCTAGATTTATGTACTCTGAGTTATGCTGAGCTCTTGGAACTTAGTCTACAAGCCTACCCAAAATCCCAAGCTCCACCAAAACCAAATTGCCCACAAGTCCCTCTTAGGACCATTCTGTGCTCTGGAGACAGAGTTCGGGCCGAACTCTGCCTCCACACAGAGTTCGGGCCGAACTCTGTCCCCTAGAAATCAGGAACCCTAATTTTAGGGTTAGCTGTTTGCTAGCTGTCCAACGGCCAAATTTTTGAATTTCCTTACCCGAATTCTGGCCGAATTCTGTCCCTAAAATCAGTATAAATAGGGCATGAATTCTCTCATTTTGAATCACTCAATCTTCTCTTCTCTTCTCTCCTACAAGCTCTATAAGCCATACCCTTCTCATCTACTAGCCACAAGCCTCCTAAGTCTCGAGTGCTCAGCATCTCTTATTTAGGATTCTTGTGCAAGAGTGAAGAAATCGCTTGGACAATTCCAAGCAATCGCCACTGCGATCTCTGTAAGAAGTTGACGTGCTCTTCTGAAGTAAAGGCACGGGTTGTAAGCTACTATTTCACAAATAGTGGATTAATCCTGAGCTAGAGTTCTCAGGCCTGGACTAGTCCTCCACGAGGGAAACCAGGTTAAAATTGCTGTGTTTGCGTATGCTCTCTGTCTTTCATTTACATTCCGCATTTTACTCTGATTATTCATTGTTAGTGAAAGAGTTAATTTTTAATTGGTCATTATACATATATACTCTATTCACCCCCCCTCTAGAGTTGCCAAACTGTTCTTCAATTGGTATCAGAGCTCTGTTCTCTTTATAAGGACTAACATCCTAAGAGCTGATCCATGGCAACCACACAATCCTTGATCTCCAATCATGGTGAAGGTCAGTCCACTCATAGGCCTCCCCTATTTGATGGGACTAACTACACATATTGGAAAACAATGATGAGTTTTTATCTGAAGTCTCTAGACTTTGACCTGTGGACTGTCGTAACTGACGGTTACAAAAAGCCCGCCAGAATAGTTGTCGATGGTGACCTCATTGAGAAGCCACACGACAAATATTCTGTCGAGGTAGAAGAAACAGGCAAGTCTAGATGCTAGGGCTATTAATGCTTTATTCTGTGCTATAGACAGGAACGAGTTTAACAGGGTCTCTACATGCACCACTGCTCATGAAGTATGGAGACTTCTGGAAGTGACGCATGAAGGAACCACTCAAGTCAAGGAATCAAGATAAGCCGTCTCACTCAAGAGTACGAAGCCTTTAAGATGAAGCCAAATGAGACGATCACTCAAATGTTTACAAGATTCCTCGACATCATCAACCCGTTATCCTCGCTTGGTAAGCAGTACTCAAACCATGAGAAGATCCGCAAGCTACTCAGAGGGTTACCAAAGATTTGGAACCCTAAGGTGACAGCCATCATAGAAGGAAATGATCTCACAAGTATGTCTATGGAGACTTTGATGGGCAAGCTCATGACTCACGAGCTTGACCTCAAGGACTTCGAAGAGCCTGCTCCGAAGACCAGGGAGATAGCACTCAAAGTCCATCGACGAAAGGTTGATCACGATGAGACTGAAGACGATATCTCAGATGATGAAGACCAAGCTCTCATGGTACGTAACTTCAAGAAATTCCTTCGCTTCAATCAAAGAAAGAAGGAACCACAAGAAGACGATGAAGAAGAGCCAACTTGCTATAGTTGCAAAAAGACTGGACACGTCAGAAGAGACTGTCCGCTCTTAAAGAAGAGCAACCGGTATGAAAAGCCCTACAAGAAGAACTCATCAAAAGATATGCCAACACAAGCATCTGGCATGAAAGCGAAGCAAGTGACTCCGAGGAAGAAAAGAACTCTCCTCAAGACAAAGCAAATGTTTGCCTCATGGCAAATTCCACCAAGGTATCAAACGAAACTTTAGATGACTTTCTTTTGATGAACTTGGCGATGCTTTCACCGATTTACTTGATGATCACAAAAAGGTTATCGGTAAATACAAGCATGCCAAGGACAAAATCAAAAGTCTAGAAGATGAGATACAAAGAATTTCCTTGCTTCTTAATAATGTTAGAAACACATCTCCACAAATGACACTGATGAAGTATCCAAGCTTAAATTAAGCTTACATGATGCTGAAGCACGCATTGAGCAACAAACTCAAGACATCACTACTCTCAACACATTGCTTGCTGAAGAAAAGAGTAGACACAAGATTTCTATGACTAAGATTTATGGCTTAAATATTAAGGTTGATGAATTACAAGCTGTTTCTAAAAGATTAGAAATCAAATTGGGAAAACAGGTTGCTAAACCTCAAACCCAATCACATGAGCACAACACCACTCATGCTAGTCAACCACATCACCCTCATACAGCACATAACCATGCATTTATATACACAAACTATCACAAACCGCATGCACGTAAAAACTACCCCATACTCATCATATTGCACAAAGACACAACCAATATCACTACACATAGACAAAGTCATCATACCATACCTCATCAACATGCCATGCCACGTAGACAAAATCATCATGTTATGCCACATAAGCAAAATCATCATATCATGCCACAACATCACACTATGCCATATAGACAATTTCAGCATGCCACTCCTCACAGTCAATATCATCATGCTATGACACACAGACATAATCATCATGTAACTCACTCTAAGCATAGTCATCATTACCATGCTAACTCTCCAAATCATCCTCATCCTGTTGCTCATAGATATCATTCTCATGCTCCCAGTATAAATAAAATGCCATCTGTACTTACTGTGGAAAACATGGACACATCTCACCACAGTGTAGAATTAGAAGACTGGTAGACAAGAAAATATATGCTTGGTTTCCAAAAACTAACTTTTCAGGACCCTCGAGAAAATGGGTACCAAAGGTCACATCTACTCTTGATGTAGGTGGACCTTTCCTCCTCAACTGAGAGTAAGTGGATTCTCGATAGTGGATGCTCGCGACATATGACGGGAGACGCAAATCTTTTTGCATCACTATCGATGAAAAGAGAAGGATACGTATCCTTCGGTAACAATCTCAAAGGGCACATAATAGGTAACGGTATCATTGGTCATCCTCCTTCTCCTGTTATAAAGGATGTCTGCCTAGTGACCGAGTTAAAGCATAACCTGCTCAGCATTAGCCATCTTGCTGATCATGGATATGATATTAACTTTGGATAAAACTGTTGCTACATCTACGATAGGTCAACAGGAGACATTGCTTTTGAAGGGAAAAGAGAGGACAATATATATATTTTCTATCTCTCTATAAATACTAACAATGCAGGTAGATGTTTATATGCCTACAAAGACGAACGACTACTTTGGCACCAGCGTCTCGGTCATGCCAACATGGATGCTATATCCAGGCTTTCTACCAAGAAGCTAGTGAGAGGATTGCCTGACATCACATTCAAAAGGGACACGGTATGTGCCGAATGTGAACTAACAAGGCAACTAAATCCTCATTTCATTCCATCAACTCTGTAAGTACTACTAGACCCTTGCAATTACTCCATATGGATTTATTTGGTCCTAGTAGAATAGCCAGTCTTGGTGGCAAACTATATGCTTTTGTTATTGTTGATGATTTTTCGAGATTTACTTGGGTTTTCTTTCTCGCTAATAAGAGCGATGCTATCTCTATTTTCAAAGTTTTTGTAAATAAAGTTCAAAACGAAAAAGGCTACATGATTACTCGAATCCGAAGTGATCATGGAGGCGAATTCAGATTTTGTAAGTTTTTGTAATGCAAATGGTTTTGATCATGAATTTTCTTGTCCTAGAACTCCTCAACAAAATGGTGTTGTGGAGCGGAAGAATAGGACTCTTGGCGATATGACTAGAGTCATGTTGAATAAATTTTCTCTTCCGAAATATTTTTGGGCAGAGGCTGTAAGTACAGCATGCCACATTTTGAATAGGGTGCTTATTCGTCCCATTTCGAAGAAAACACCCTATGAGCTTTGGTTTGGGAGAACCCCAAATGTTTCTTATTTCAGAGTTTTTGGCTGCAGATGTTTTATCCTTAACACCAAAGACAACTTAGGCAAATTTGATGCCAAAGCTGACGATGGTATCTTTCTTGGTTATGCTGCCAAAAGTAAGGGATATAGAGTTTTCAATAAACGCTCACTTATTGTGGAGGAGTCAACTAATGTGACTTTTGATGAAGATAACAGTGCAGTAAGTACTCTTGATGATGATGTTGTGCCATCAACTTCCTCTACTCCAATGAATACTTCAACTGAAACTAATTCTCTGGAGGGTTTGCCTAAGAAATTCTCATTCAAACCTTCTCATCCAGAAAATTTAGTCATAGGTGAAGTTTCACGTGGAGTTACTACTAGATCATCATTAAGAGACTCTGTTGCTAGCACTGCCTTCATTTCACAAGTAGAGCCTAAAAACATTTCTGAAGCTTTTACTGATGAATTTTGGATCTCTGCTATGCAAGAAGAACTCAACCAATTTGAGAGAAGCCAAGTATGGGAACTAGTTCCTAAACCGGCTAATCACTCAATAATTGGTACCAAATGGGTGTTTAGAAACAAAGTAAATGAAGATGGTTCAGTCACACGTAACAAAGCTCGTCTAGTAGCTCAAGGATACAACCAAGAGGAAGGTATCGACTACGATGAGACATATGCTCCTGTTGCTAGACTAGAATCCATTCGGATGCTTTGTGCTTTTGCCAATCATCAGAACTTTAAATTATTTCAAATGGATGTTAAAAGTGCTTTCTTGAATGGCTTTATTAAGGAGGAAGTTTATGTCAAACAACCCCCTGGCTTTGAAAATCACAAATTTCCCGACCACGTGTTTAAGCTAAAGAAAGCGCTTTATGGCCTTAAACAAGCTCCCAGAGCTTGGTATGAAAGGCTAAGCAGCTTCCTGCTTGAGAAAGGTTTTTCTAAAGGGAAAATTGACACTACACTGTTTATCAAATCTTTCAAAGACACCATTCTATTAATTCAAATTTATGTTGATGATATTTTTTGGATCTACTGATGAAACTCTTTGTCAAGAATTTGCCAAGTGTATGCAGACAGAATTTGAGATGAGCATGATGGGAGAGCTCAACTACTTTCTTGGCTTGCAAGTAAAGCAACTGACAAATGGAACTTTCATCTGTCAATCGAAGTATACCAAGGACATGCTGAAGAAGTTCGACCTTGACAACGTCAAACCAATTAGCACGCCAATGGCTACTTCAACCAAACTCGAACCAGATGAGAGCGGCAAACCTGTTGATCAACGTAAGTATCGAGGTATGATAGGCAGCTTACTTTATTTAACTGCTAGTCGCCCCGATATCATGTTTAGTGTTTGCCTATGTGCTAGATATCAAGCAAATCCTAAGGAATCTCACATGACTGCGGTTAAGCGTATCTTTCGATACCTTAAGGGTACGGTTACAGTGGGCCTATGGTATCCCAAGTCAACATCATTTGACCTCATCAGTTACTCTGATGCTGACTTTGCTGGATGCAAGGTCGACCGTAAAAGTACGAGCGGCACGTGTCATTTGTTAGGAAAGGCTCTAGTCTCATGGTTTAGCAAGAAGCAGAACTCTGTCGCACTATCCACAACAGAAGCTGAATATATAGCAGCTGGGCGTTGTTGTGCACAGATTCTGTGGATGAAGCAAACCCTTGAAGACTATAAGTTATCTTTCATGCATATTCCTATATTCTGTGACAATACTAGTGCCATAAATTTGACTAAGAACCCTGTCTGTCACTCACGCACTAAACACATTGAGATCAGACACCACTTTTTGCGTGATCATCAGCAAAATGGCACGATTAACTTAGAATTTATTGACACTGATCATCAGCTAGCAGATTTCTTTACTAAGCCACTATCCGAAGAGCGCTTTAATTTTCTTTGTCGTGAACTTGGAATCTTAGATGAAGCAGTCATAAATTGAAACTCACCTGCGTAAATATCGAGTATATTGTGATTCCTTTACGAAGAATTTGGTATGGGTACAAGCCGAAAGGGCCCTTCTGACAACAAGGCATAAAAGCCTAAGCGACACGGTGCACTAGTCTTCAGGACTACCGCTAGGGGATCCGGCCCCTGCAGCTAACCCATGGCAAATTTGGACTATTGAACTGCGCAGTATATGTCCTTATTATTATATGGCTTGTTTCGATTTAATATTGCCTAATTGACATTTTCTAAAAGTTCATTCTACTTTCTGTATACCTCTTATTTGCATTCAACACTCTTTGTTTTCCCCGACTATCATTTTGTTTATTTATTAAACATTTTCTTCCTGACTTTTGCCTATTTTCAGTTCTGGACTATTGAACCAGAACTCGGGCCGAACTCTGCCCCTATCAGAGTTCGGGCCGAGTTCGGTACCTAGGTTCCAGAATCGGGATCTGGCTCCACCGTTGGATCTTTTCTAATCCTATGGTCAATATTTCACCCGACCAAAGACAAAGCCCTACTTTATGTCGGGATTTCTTCTCTTTCCTCCCATATTTCCTTCCTCTCCACCTCTTCCATCTTCTTCCTTCCAAACCCTAACCCTAGTTCTTGATCTAGAGGACTCTATTTCTTCTCAAAATCAAGGGAAAGGGGTTTTTCAACGTTCTCTTCAACTGTTTGACATTTTTTCAGGTATAACTCTCTCTTTCTCTCCATTTCAAGTTATCCAATTTCTTGTAAATGGCTCCACGCTTGCCCAATCGCGGGAAGAGGATCCGAACCGAGGGTGCTTCCTCTTCGAATCCTCCTCCTCCGATTGAACAAGTAGTTGAACAACACCCCATTCATCCGTTGTTCAATCCGCCGAGTCCCGATGACCCTAACACATACGACGACCGTCTATTTGTATCGCTAGACGCCTCTAATGAATGGTTTAGCGATTTTAGGACTCGTCCGGTGTTTGGGGGCCATCCCATCAATTTCATAATATTTTCTCAATATGAGTCTTTATTCCATGATCTTTGTTTGGATGCTTTAGTTGCTTCAAATTCTGTCATCTACCGTAGTGCAATCCAAATGTTCTATTGCAATTTAACTTTTGATGCAATACACATCTATTCCCGGGTTGCCGGTATTGACATCGCCTTCAATGATTCTGAGTTGGGGGATTTTCTTGATCTTGTTAATCTTGATACTTGGAATAAACTTGTGGAAGCACGTCAATTTCAATTTGTTGGCGATACTTCTCTGAAGGATTCAAGGAGGAATTATGTGCTCCTAACATAAGTCCTCGCAAACTTATGGCCAAGCATCTCAACCCCTACTTCTATGAGCTTCACCGAATGGTTTTTAACACCATCTTACCCAAGGCTGGCTCAACAGATGAAGTCACTTATCTTGAGATCTCCGCCTTATATCATCTCCACTATCGTATTCCATTCAACTTTCCACGGACTATGATGGATTGGATGATCAACTGTCGGAAGAAACCAAGAGCTTTGGTTTATCCTCTCTATCTTCCTTTAGTTTTTCGTGCTTTCATCATTCCTATCCATGATTGTCCGTTCCTGCCTGCACCTGCTTTTCTATCCAAAGCACGACGCCTTCAGCCTGTCGCTGCTTCTGAGTCATCTGAGCATTCTGCTGATGAGGAGTCTGACGCCCCTCCTTTTGGTCAGGATGCACCACCTCCACCTGCCACTCTTGAGTCCATTCAGACCATGCTCCGGGATCGTTTTACTCTTGAGGACGATCGCTGGACACAGCTGGACTATCGTACCACTCTGCAGATGAGTGCTCTCGGCAACTCTCTGCATGATATCCGGTACTCTCTGTCTCAGCATCTGCACATTCCCATGGAGAGGGATCCAGCGCGCGCGGGTTATCGCATTGATGATCCGTGGGTTATGCGTTACATGGATCCGGATGATGCTTTTGTGGACCCTCGTCGCTCCTTCCATGGTCCATCAGATGTTCCAGGACCTTCTCGTGCTCCATGATGGAGACTGGCTACTATCTGCTGCTGCTACTACTGATGATGGTCTTAGTTACTTTTGCTTTCAGTTATTTAGTTTATCATGGATTTATGTAGCTGGTTTTATGTACTCTGTTTATGAGTTGGCCACTTGGTTTGGTGGATGACATTATCTATCTTTATTATCATTCTCTGTCAGTGCTTATTTTGCTTAAAATTATACTGTTTCTTCTCTTAGTGTGGTTGCATTACTATTCATTGCTTCTTATATTGCTAACTGCCAAAAGGGGGAGAAATATATGTATATTTTGTTTTGGGAAACTATTACTGGTTCTATGCATTCGTATATCTGTGTATATCTGTGCTTCTTGCTCTGGAAAATATTATCTATCAGATCACAGGTACTATGCATTTTTGTACGGGGGAGAGCTATAGTTTCTAGTTTCTAGCTCGACACCGCTCATGATTTTTGGGGGAGCTATTTTCGCTTAGCTCAGGCATCGTTTATGGGGGAGCTATGGAGCTATATTACAATCAACTGTGTCCAGGTATGAATATTGAAATATACATATTATTTTGTCAATTATCAATATGGGGGAGATTGTTGACACAAAGTCACAGTCAACCAAATATTGACTACATTGACCAAATAATACTTGTATTAATTCAATACGACACACGACGACTGCATTCAGTTCAAGACAGATGACAGCTCAGTCTTCAGCTCTCAGTGTGTTCTGGAGTCTGTATTTTATGATTTCATTGAGTCTAGATTTATGTACTCTGAGTTATGCTGAGCTCTTGGAACTTAGTCTACAAGCCTACCCAAAATCCCAAGCTCCACCAAAACCAAATTGCCCACAAGTCCCTCTTAGGACCATTCTGTGCTCTGGAGACAGAGTTCGGGCCGAACTCTGCCTCCACACAGAGTTCGGGCCGAACTCTGTCCCCTAGAAATCAGGAACCCTAATTTTAGGGTTAGCTGTTTGCTAGCTGTCCAACGGCCAAATTTTGAATTTCCTTACCCGAATTCTGGCCGAATTCTGTCCCTAAAATCAGTATAAATAGGGCATGAATTCTCTCATTTTGAATCACTCAATTCTCTTCTCTTCTCTCCTACAAGCTCTATAAGCCATACCCTTCTCATCTACTAGCCACAAGCCTCCTAAGTCTCGAGTGCTCAGCATCTCTCATTTAGGATTCTTGTGCAAGAGTGAAGAAATCGCTTGGACAATTCCAAGCAATCGCCACTGCGATTCTCTGTAAGAAGTTGACGTGCTCTTCTGAAGTAAAGGCACGGGTTGTAAGCTACTATTTCACAAATAGTGGATTTAATCCTGAGCTAGAGTTCTCAGGCCTGGACTAGTCCTCCACGAGGGAAACCAGGTTAAAATTGCTGTGTTTGCGTATGCTCTCTTGTCTTTCATTTACATTCCGCATTTTACTCTGATTATTCATTGTTAGTGAAAGAGTTAATTTTTAATTGGTCATTATACATATATACTCTATTCACCCCCCTCTAGAGTTGCCAAACTGTTCTTCAGTCTGGAGCTGTATTTACTTTGTGGATTACTGTATTTGAGTTTTGAGATGTATTTCTGGGTTTATGTATCTTAGACACTTAGACTTCTATCTCCTGTATTTATTTTGGATTTCATGTTATATCTTTATCATGCTCTACCTTAGATGTGATTGAGATTGTATCTGCTATGTCACCCCCATTCGGAGAGTATAAACTGTTTAGTCTTATACTGTTAGATGCATTGAGACCTAGGACAGCGTTCTACCGCCGACACTGCGGCGTAGGCTAGGGCGCGGGTCGTGACACGTTTTTAGTGGTGGCCCATGCAGGTCGAGACTAAAGTGTAGTGGTATTCGAACTAGAGTACCACTACAGCCTGCAGTAGGAATAGAATATATTTTGAAGGTACTCAATCACAGTTAGGAACCTTTGAGAGATTCCTGGGACGACCCTTGAGAATCTTATTTTAACTTCGATTTGAAAACTCTTCTTCCCTTGATTTAATTATCTTTACTTTCTGTTGTTAAATTTTTTTTATAGATTATTGTTGAATTCGAGTTTGTAATTATTGATTTTGATGGATGATTGTCGAATTTGAATTTTGATGATAGTTATTGCATCCAAGTTTGTATTTTGATGGATTTTTGTTTATTTTTGAATTTTGATGTTCGTTGATAAATTGATTTGATTTTTGGGTATTCATTGTTGATTTAATTTAATTTTTGGCAAGATAAAATTATATGGGCTAGGTCATCTATGTTATGGAATCTAGTCTTTTATAGTCACATTAGCCAGCATGGTGAGGACATATAGTCTGACTCTGGATATATTTCTTGGGTGTAGGAATTTAAGGTTTTCGCAGCCAAGCTAGCGGCACCGCGAAAATGTTAAATACCATGATTCTAGAGATATGTGCATAAGTCAAGGGCTCTGTGATTATCGTAGCCTTGCTTACTAGTATAACGAGGATTTAGAGTACCATGATTTTGGATAGACGCATATGATTATCAGATTGCACCTTAAATATTTTGAACATGTTTTCTCTACTTTTGTTCAGTCATTCAAAAAAAAAGAATTATTATTTGTTTGTTTGTCTAGTTTTCTATTATTTAACTCATGAATAAGTTTAGTTGGTTTTATAAACCTTGTGTAATTTCTTGCTATGAGTTTTTCATAATACAATGAATCGATGATTTGTTAGACTTTATCTTGAATTTGATATTTTAACTCTGGATTTCAAAACGGTTCCTTCTTTAAACAGATAAGCAGAACAGATTTTAGCGTTATTTCTTTCTTGCTATTATCCTTGTATTAAATAATAATGATAATAAAACTGTCTTGATTTCGTCAATCACCTACTTTACAATTTTGGTAGGAATTTAAATATTGGTCCTGATGTAGAAATTGATTTTATTTGGGACATGAGAAAATAGATATAGCAGACACTTTGTATGATACATATGCATGCTACGCTTGATTTCCAACCTATCTAAATAAATATTAATATGTTGTTGATGTTAATTTCCAACCTGTTGTGTAAACCTTATTATTCACCATTATGTCATGAGTTACACATGACCCTTGGGATCATGTAACTCATGACCCTTGGGTCATGTAACTCATGACCCTTGGGTTGCCCCTTATCCCTATATATATGGCCCTTGTCATATGATGAATGAGAAGAAAGAAATATACTATTCTACAATTCTAGTTTCCCTTCAAACACGTTATCAGCACGATTGCTGAAGCAAGGAGAATCGACGTCCAGATCTCGACGTCATCCTTCATTTTTTTCTCTAGTCGATCCGACCAGAGGCTGGTAACACTTCTTAAATTTTTTTTATAAATTAATTGTTTGAATGAAAATTAGCAATATATATATCTAACAATCTAAGAGTGATATTCTTTATATTGCTAACGTTCAAAACAAATTTTGCATGATAAGCTTTGGCCAGCTAGTTTGTAATATCTTGTGCAATCCTTGTCATTTGTTTTTGTTCCTTGAACCTGATGATCAGGATTAAGTTTCAAATTGGTAGATCCCGAATAGAGTTTACTTTCTTGTATCTTTTATTTCCATCAAAATGTGAAACTAACTGATATATGACAATGAAATTGTATTGGTGGAACACTCAGATACGCCATCCAAATATTTACTTTCATTATGTTTTAGTGGTATTGAAAAGTCACCTGCTAAAAAATGGTACATTTAAATTATTTGTGTTTACATTGTACTATTCAAATACTTAATTTGATCCAAACATAAGATTCTGTGAATTCTAAATTTGGTTCAAACGTAAGATTCATAAGTTGCTGGCCGTGTAGTTGGCTGGCGATTTTTTTTCTTATTTTTTTTCTCTCCAGAAGTCTTCCTTAGCATCATCCATGCAATTTTTTTGCTGTCTTCGGAGACTTTGATGTTGCCAAACTTACATGAACAGTATCTACTCTGGTCCATAATATATTTGTTACTCTGATTTTGTATAAAAAAAATACTTACTAATATTGACAGATTGCATATTAGCTTCTGGACTGAACTGTTTTATTAAGCACCGTGATATTTTTATTATGAGCTGTGTAACATTTATATGCATAAATATTTAATTTTAATTTATGCATGTTTTCACATGATAGATAAAATGGCCAAAATAGCGAGTGTCGATTTCGAAGTACTAGATACTGCTGGAAAAAATTATTTGAGCTGGCACGTGGACCTGAAGTTCCACTTACGTGCCCAGGACTTATTAGCCACAATTTCAACTCCTCTTCCATCGGCTCCGGCCACTGGTACGAGAAATACAGCAGATACTGCTGTGGTTGTTTCTACAGTGAAAGTCTCTGATATAGATAAGGCGAAAGCCATTATCTACATCAGGAGACACATGTTCGGACCCGGAAGACCGAATACCTCACTGTAGAAGACCCAAAGGAATTGTGGACTACACTGGAGGACCGCTATAAACATCAAAAGATGTAATCCTCCCACGTGCAAGGTATGAGTGGAAAAACCTTCGACTTCAGGACTTTAATTCTGTAGCTGAGTACAACTCAGCTCTCCATAATATCACCTCACGCCTGAATTTGTGTGGTGAAGAAGTCTCGGAGTATCGCATGTTGGAAAAAACTTATACATCCTTCCACGAGAAGGACGCAATCCTCATGCAACAGTACCGTGAACGAAATTTCACAAAGTACTCTGAATTGCACTCCACCCTGATGATGGCAGAGCAAAACAGAGAACTTCTCTTGGCCACTCATAACCTACGCACTGCAGGCTCCTCTCCCAGAAGCTCATTTTTCTTCCAAGAAGCAGAAGAAAAATAAGGACAGAACTAACATGGGGAATGCACATAAGAGGTCGGCCAGAAGTCCACCCCAGAACAACTTTCATCCCCAGAGCAGCAAAAGTGGGGCAAAGAAAAAGTGGAAGAAGACGACAGAACTGATGTCCATTCCCAAGAAAAATGGGAGGACAAATGCCACAAATGTGGCATGACTGGACACTGGTCCAGAAACTGTCGCACCCGCGACATCTACAAAATCTGTATCAAGCGAGCCAGAAGTCTCAAGTTGAAACAAATCTGGTAGAAAAGCAGCCGTCTACTCAGTTCTCGGCAGAAGACTTCGAGAACGACGACCTACTCGACTAGAGCCACTATCTTATTTCATGCTTTTAAAAACTTGTTGCCGCATTTTCATATTATGCTTCTCTTTTAAATTTCTTGAAAAATGATATTTATTCTTACATTTGACAAAGAAAATTTTACGAAGTCTCTCGAATAGGCTCACCTATTTGGGTATGATGTCAGAAAGAACTTGAGGCTTGGTTCTTAAGAGGTCCCCGGTGACCCTCCCCTCATTTTCCGCCTGGTCATATTCACGTGAGCTACTGAAAGGGGTTGACCGAATATTATTTTTTTGCTCAAATTGTATTTATAATTATGCATTTTTTCAAGCAAATTATTGACCTCTCTATATCGGCCCGTCTATCGATATAAGAGAAATTTTTTTAAACAAAAATTGTATTTCAAAACCGTTGTTTTAATTACGATTGTTTGTTGTTGTTTTTTCATATATCTATAGATGAAGTGTGAATGCCTTGTGGACAGCGCCTCGACGCACACAATCCTTCGAGAAAAAAGCTATTTTTATAGCTTAAATGATTATGACGGTCATGTTATTACGATATCAGGACTATCAAATAATAGAAGGATCTGGTGAAGCAATTATATTGCTCCCAAATAAAACAGACTAATAATAAAAGATGCACTATTCTCTCCTAAATCAAGTAGGAACCTCATAAGTTTAAGGACATTCGTTTAAACGGATATCACTTAGAAACAAATGAAATAAATGAGGCAGAATATATGTATGTTACTCGTCTAAAAGATGGTTCAAAAACTATCTTAGAACGATTCAAGGGACTCCCGTCGGGTCTCTATCATACTCATATTCAATCAACAGAAGCTAACATGATTGTGCACCAGAAGTGTCATTCATCGCCAAAATTTAAACTTTGGCATAATAGACTGGGTCACCCATGATCAGCTATGATGAAACGAATCATAAGCCAATCCAGTGGACACAACCTGCAGAACCTGAAGATTCTTCAGAAGTATGATTACTCTGTCTACCTTGTTTTAAGGCAAAATTAAACGAGACCATCCCTTTTGAAAGTAGGGACTAGAGTCTAGCTTCTTAGAGAGAATTCATGGAAGACATTTGCGGACCTATTCACCCCGCAAGTGTCCATTTAGGTACTTTATGTACTTATCGATGCATCTACTAAATGTCTTATGTGTGCCTTTTGTCCACCCGTAACTTAGCTTTTTCTAAGCTATGGCACAAATAATTAAGTTGCGGGCTCATTTCCCC